>VZRO01002906.1:88101-376825 GCA_013397915.1 Daphoenositta chrysoptera
GGGCATGCCCCTTCCAGGCCGGAATGTTCTGTGAGGTTACCGAAGTGTAACTGCGCACAGTTGCGCTTTTAATTTTTTTTAAAAAAATGAAATTAAATAAACCCAAGCTGCAACAAAGTGATCGTTCTCTGGCGTCAAGTTTCTCTGTTATTAAATAACATAGAAAATTAGTAACAATAGCGTTGGTGGCACTAGAATCGGAGGAAGTTTGCAGTTCTGCCTCCCACTATGAACATAACAAGTGTGTCCCGGGCTGGAGTGTACCCACTGATTGTGAATTAGTCCTCGGTAGTGATGGACTTAATTATAACTTAGTGCATGGATAAAGTAAAAAAATCATGCAGTCAAAGTAGAGACAATAGACTTGAGCAGTCATGCCTTCTGGAATTGGAAGTAATTGGAATGGGATCTGGTAACTTACATTGTTGCAAAAATTAATTGGCTCTCTTCTAGGTGCCCTCTTCTGTCACTTACAAATATAAAGGAAATCTTTTTGGAATATGACACGAATCAATTTCTGTTCTATGGAACGATCTCTCTGTTGGTTGCTTATTCATATTGCTGGGCTAGGTCAACCTTGGGACAAGCTATTGAACTTATCTAATGAATGTAAATCATATTGAGAGTGAGTGGGTCTATTCATTCTTAATCAAGTTACTTATGAAAGATACATATGACAGTTTAATTCACAATGAATTCAAGCATCATGGGAATTGAGAGTTTACACAGAGGATACAGTTAGAGCTGGGAGAGTGATTTTTCATTCAGTCATCAAGTTACTGGTATAAAAGCAAAAATACAAGAGAAAATGTGAGTTTGCATTTTAGAAAATTTAGACTGTTGAGTCAGAATTCTAACAGAGTCTAACTTTGGGTATGTGTCTGCCTAGGAAGCTAATGATGAAAGGAAAAAACCCAGGAGATGTTTCTAGTTAATGCTGATCAATTCTGATCTCTTGTGTTTGTTTATGATGTGGTTTTGTTTCTTTTTGTTCCTACAATAGATAGCACTCCCTTATTCAGGATTCATGTACCAGAACTGCTGTTTCTCTGATGTCAAAAGGCTTTCTACTGCAGTTTTTTCGGCAAATTAGTGTCACACTGGAATACAAATCTAGCTCCTATATATATATGTTTTGTGAACATCTGTGTTCTTCTGTTCTGAAGAGACTAACATGTCTATTAATTTCCTCAAATTTTAAAAGAAAACTTTTGATCTCTCTTCTTTCTTGCATTTCTTCATCATTGGGGAGTCTGTTATTGACTAGCATTAAAAAACAAAACAAAACAAAAAATCACAATGGTCTGTTTGTCTTCAGAGCAGCAGTTGTACTCTCCTATTCTGTTCCAGCTATGGAAGAGTCCTAATCCCTGTATGGAGTGTTAGATGATGCCATAATGTGAGTGATATGATAATTAGTAAGGGTTCATCAGTTTTAGTTATGCATAAATACATATTTACAGCCCAATCTTAACATTTTACAGGCTTTTTTAGGAAATATCTTTATGGATTCCTACAACTTGGCTGCAGGTAGAGAGCCTGTTGGCTTTGAAAAGTTGCTATTGTTCTGGTAGTGTATCTGTGAGTAGCCCTAAATATTGGCTCAGGATGAGAATAGGTGAGCTATGAAATAATAAAGTGCATCTCTAAAAGGTGTGGAAATAATAGAGGAAGGTGGACCTTTTTTAACTGAAATTACGTCTTTTTAATTTTTGGGGAGCTTCAGTAAAGCTTTTTACATATTTTTGGTAAAAAGAGTAATGTTTTTGTGGAGCAAATGGTGCACCCAGCTTGGTAAGACTGAAGTTGCACTGGAGGGTCTGTGTTTTTTTCCTGGCACAACTGTTTTCCAGCATCTGGGACTCACGGAGGTGTGGAGTTCTGAAGAGAAGTAGCAGCCTGAGATTTTCCTAAAGCCTTTGAAAGTGCAAAATACATGGCTGTTCTTAGATGTGCATGTTTTCAACATGCTGCTCGGTCTGCATGTTGTATTAAAGTCCAAAACCTGTTAAATGGAAATCTCCCTGGAGCAATTGGTAACAATGGAGGAAAATTTCTTAAAGATGAACAATGGGATGCAAGTGTCTTCATTGAGAGCAGTACAGCTAATGAAAATATTTTAGCAGAAGCCTTGAGTTTCCTATGCTGCTTCAGTTCTCTGTAGCTTTTTTTAATCTCTCCCTTGATATAAATCTCCTTCTTCCCATATGTAGGAAGGAGAGTTATGAGGGTGACTGAAGGGTAGTTCAGGTCTAATGCAGGGAACGTGGAGCAGGTGATACAGGCATGCACTCCTGCGTGATATGGGAGATGCCCCACACTGCCCTGCAGGCTTTGGGTGAATGTGGTTTGTTTGATTCCCACCCGCTCACCTCCCCACGTTTTACATTTTTCTCTTACCAGGACAAGTGCCACAAGTTGGTATGTGTCATTTTAGTGGTGTTACTGGCCAGGTGCTTTTGTTTTGTGTGTGATATGAGACCACCTTCCAAATAGTAACCAAATGACCATCCACACAGGGTGGTGAAGTGTTTGTGTCCCCAGCCTACAATTAAAGACTGAGTGAGAGGAAGGTAACCCAAGGCCACCAAAGAAATAGTTGGCCAATCTGTGGTCTAGACTGTGAAATTACTTGCTCTGCCTGTGGTGTTTATTGCCATTACTACTGTTTCTTAGACCTCGCCAGGTTGGAAAGGATGGGAGAAAGGAAGAAAGCATTGTGATTTCCTAATAATTATCTTGCATGTGTAGCTGCCATTGAAATAGCATTTCCTTGGCTCATATATTCTGCCTTAAATTTTGTAATGGGGATATTATTTTTGTGTGTGTGTGATGCACATGGATAGATCTACGCAGGTCAAAACACTTTGTGAGTTCTGCTATGCTTCCCAGTGTTCTGCTACCCTTACTTTTAGTTTGTGTCATTCTGATGTTGCTTGATAAAATGCTTTTGTTGTATCTTTCTTCAGATTAGTCTTTAAAAGCTGTTTGAGTGTGTGTGGAAGGCACATCTAAAGTATCGCTATAAAGTAGCTTTATTGTAGAATTGCTGGGGAGCTAGAATAGGTTATGAAATTTCATCCATAAGGTTTTCCAACTTTGAAAGACTTTACTAATGTAGTGTACTCCTAATAACCAGCTTGTTCAGAAAGCTTTATTATCATTTATTAGGGAAGGGAGATGAGGGAGGATGATGAGAGAGTGTCATAAAAACAATGTGGTTTATTTTTTTTTAAGATCTAAGTCACTGTTTTTTGTTTCCTGTCAGGTGCTAGTAATGTAAAGCCACTGGATGGTGTCAAAATTCTTGATTTAACAAGGTTTGTGTTTTGTCTATCATTTGTAACAGTGTATCTAAATGCAAATATTCTGATTTGAAAAACTAAGAAAACATTTTTTTTTTTTTTAATATTAAAGGGTTCTTGCAGGGCCATTTGCTACAATGAATTTGGGAGATCTAGGGGCAGAAGTTATCAAAGTTGAAAGACCAGGTAAAATTTTTGTTTGTTTATTTTAGATATGATAAGGACTGGGTATTATGTGTATGTGTGTATATATATATACAAAATAAGGACTTTGGGTAATTAGCTTCTAATTTAATTTTGTATATTTTTAGCTTAACACAATGGTTTTCTCCTTCCACTCAGCACATGCACTTCTTATCCAAAGAGTTGCTAAGGATTGCGTAATGGTAAAAAAATGCTTCATTCTTATGGTATAGCTACACTTTTTAGTTTGTAAGACCACATAAGGAGAATAACAAATTGCGTGGCATTCAGGTCTTTTTTAGAAATAGCCCCCTCACTTGACTCTCAGTTCTATGCATCGTTATGCATTTGAGGTGTGTAATTATGCCATACCACCTGCACATTATGTAATGTATTTCTTCCTTTAAGTTTCCATATTTTTAGTTTACCTTTTTTGGTATTACTAGTTTTGAAACTAGTTGGTGAAAATAATCGAGATACTAAACAATATTACACTCCCTATATTTTATAACATAACAGTCTATAATAATTGATAACATAAATTGAGATACTAAACATACTGCATTCTCTATATTTTATTTATAATAGGAAATATTGAATGTTTGAACATTTAATGAAACACTGAATGTCTGACAAAGGTTTTACCATATCAATCTATAGGTCATCCTTATTTACTGACCATTGTTACAAAGGTTTTCACTTTTGTGACCAGGCAAAGGCACATCAATTTTGTGATGTCAGATTAGACCGACACTGGTTGTATTCCAAAGACCTAGGTAGGACGAATGGAGCAATGTCAGCAATTAAGTATGAAGTAATGGATTTGGAGCTTTGCATTGTTTGTGATCAGAGGAGAAGGGCAGGTTCAGAATTCTAAATTTCAAACGTTATAGAATGTGAGTAATCCTCTCTTTCCGTGAGACGATGTCTACTTTCACAGGAGTATTAATGCAAAAAGAACAGTAGCCCCACTAGTGTTCTACATGGAAAGTGTTACTGAAATGTTTGCTTTGAATCACTTAAAGTACTCACACAGAGGAGAGATTGCCCCTGCCCCGCTAAGCATCCTGCTTGAACCAAAATAGTCTTTTGAGATGTTAAACAGTACAAATGTTGATAAGCAATTTATATGTTTACATAACTTCTGTCACTGTAGATCTTTAATGGCTGTAGACTTTTGTGTTACTGTAGTGTATAGCATAATTATGACAGTGGCTATGTAATATAACACCTGAGGTTCTTCATCTTCTTTCTGTATCTATGCCAGTATCAGTCTTCTGTGTTGCCTCACTAAGGAAAGTTTTCAGTTATGTGAAATTAAGAAGTAGATGAAGTCTAGACATTGAAATAGATATAGGAATGGGCACGCTTCTTAATGCTCAGGACAGTGATTGTATCTGAATTTGAATTTGGCTTTAATTCTATTTAAAAGAGATTGCTAGTTCTCATGGTGTTTAAGAAAAGTTAAAAATGGGAAATTAAGCATAAATGATACACTGATATAAAGTCTGCAGCCCATTTAAGGCAGGATTTCTGGAAGAGCTGGAGGTGGGGCACCTTTTTGTTGGTGTTGTGCGGCATGCAACTTAATCAGTTGTTGTCTATCAGTGGTATCTTGATGTTGTGTCTGGAATGTTTCAGGAATAGCTTACTGACCATATGAACTGTTACTTGGTGTAGGCAAGAATTTAGGCAATCCTAAATTCTTCAGGCTTAACTAAAATAATTGTATTGTATCTCTATTTAAACAAACAAACTACCAAAAAAACTCCAACTCCTTTCCCCAGCCTCCCCAAGAAAGCAACCAAAATACCAACCCACAAATAAAAAGCAACCACAAAACCTGCAAATGTCTGTCTGTATTAATATTTGAAAGACTAAACGGAATCCCAGCGCTAGCAAACTTTGTTCACTTTGCTTAATTCCATTCACTTTTAGGTGGGTTTTGATATAAATATCCTAAAATATATATGTTAAACTAATATTTGTCCTGCCTGCTAGTTGAAGCTTAGGTGACTTAAATGTGATATTGGAGGAAAGTTTTTTTATTCTTTTTTTTGGTTTGTGGTGTGATATTGGACAACTATGAATATGTGATGGTATTTCTTTCAGGAACTGGTGATGACACAAGAGCCTGGGGCCCACCTTTTGCTGGGACAGAAAGTGTTTATTTTCTCAGTGTCAATAGAAATAAAAAGGTAAATGGGATGTGGAACTGAACATGTTTTCTGTAATTATAACTGAATATATAACACTTCTTAGTTTGATTCTTAATATATATAATGGAGCAATACTTATATTGACCTAAAGTTATGATGAATGCATTTCAGGAGAAAACCCAAAAGTTTTTAGAACAAAAAAGGTTGCAAATCTCTGGTATAGTGCTGTGGGCAGCTGACGTAAAATGAAAAAGTGAGAGTGCTCCTGCTGGCCTTCAGTTGCTGGCACTAATTAACTGAAAATAAAACCTGCTGAAAGTAAAGGTTATTTTATTTGAGTGATCATTTTTTTCAGGTGCATCAGCTCAGTTGACCTGTGTCAGCTGGAAGAGTGTTGCCATTATACTACAGTGAGGTTGGCTAAATCTAGCTTGTGAAACTTTAGGATTAATGTGAAGTTTCATGACATACCTGAATTGTTTAATGGCTTGTTACCAATGAAACAAATGCTTCTGGTGTCCCCCTGTGTACTTGCAGTGGTGGGTCCTATGTAAATATATGGTGAATAGGCTGCACATCTGTCAGACTCGTTTTGGTGTTTGTCTGATCCACTAATGAGATATAGTTCAGCTTCCTTTGCTGAGAGATTTTTTTTTTTTTTTTTGCAGGAGGAGGTGGGCTATGTGTTAAAATTTATTTACCCAAATTAGCTCTAGTGTGAAATTGGACTGTTGGTTGTGTTTAGAAGAGGCTGATAATCCCTTTCACATAATTTTTCACATAAATAACTGTTGTATTTTTTTTAATCCGCAGAGTATAGCTATCAACATGAAGGATTCAAAAGGAGTAAAGCTAATCAAAGAGGTAGGTTTGATAGCATGCGAGGTGTGCTATTTTGTATTGTTGTGATCCTTAGTAATAAGGATTAAACTCTGCATTTCAAGTATTAATTTGATGATTTAAAAAAATCTATGCATCCAGTAAATTTTGTAAATTTATTTGTACTTGTGTTGTACAAATACTATTTGTACAGTATATAGCTTCTGTGCTCTGTGCTTTCAGACTCAATATTCAGTGTAACTTCTAATGACGTTAGATTTAAATTTACATGAAAATGTCATCAAAATCTTCAAATGAAATTTTGTAAGGAAAAGCCTATTCCTTTCCTGCTACTCCTGCTATGTTTGATCTTGCTGTACTACTGCATTGGAGAGATTCAAGATGGACTGATCTGATGAATTCAGTGATCAGTGTAGAGGATTGCACTCCAGTAAATGCAGTTTTTTGAATGTTACAGTGCATTCATGACTTCAGTTGCTGTACATCTTTCTGAAAAATATTGCCCTGTAGGCAAAACTTACTATTTTTTCTTTTTCAGTATTTGATTTCAGGGTCTTTTAAGGTGATCCATTTCTCTATTTAAAAATAATAAAAGCATCAAATTCCACATTTTGTGAAACTTGTGTTTTGTCATCCCTTTATTTATTATTTGTTGAGAAATGCAAGATCTGCTACTTGCTAGTGCTGCATTTTAAGCCCTGTAGTAGTAGCAGCTGACTTCTGTTACTGTTTGTTTCAGTATCAATTTGAGTCCCCTTTTCACAGTGAGACTGTGTGTGTCGTGCAATAGGTAGAATTTGTCTGGTAGTATTTTTTGCTGGGAATATTGCATGAAATGGAAATTGATTAAATAAGCTTTTGGTTTGTTAACTATGCAAAGGTACTTCATATGGAAATCTTTGGCGATTACAAGCCAAGGATTCTACAGTGCCTTTTCTTTTTGCAGAACAGAGCCATTTATTGTTAATTTGTTATGGAGCTGTATGTATATCTTCTAAAAAATTTGGTAGCAGAAATTTTTGTTTGGAAAAATTTTGCATGGTATAACACACATCTTTTTGGATAGACTAGTCATATGCTCATTAAGTGCTATAAATTTTTTTCCTCTTATGGAAGCAGACTAATTTGTTATTTGACCTTTAAAAATGGTGAAAGAAAAACTACTCACAGTGTCCACTGATTCCACATGTGTGGGCTGAAGGTGTTTGAAGAGTTAAAGGCAGCTGGGTCTATGAGTCAAGATGAGGTGGAGGAAAAAATGGCATCATGTTAAGTATTTACCACACTAGCTGTAAAAATGAGGAGACTTCCTGTGACAAAGTAATTTCTTATATTTTCTATTCTTTTTTAAAGTTGCTTTAATAACCACTGTAGCTTTCTGTTTCTTAAATCGATGCTGTCCCTATCTGTGATATATCAACATTGAAAACTGATGAGGCTCTGTTTGTCATGCTACTGGTGGAGTTGTTAATCATTCTGCTTGATTTTGAGTGATATGTTTTGAAAGCATTTGGTGCAGAGGTCTTGACATACCATTATTCATCTTAAATGGAACTTCTGTTTGGAGTTTTGTCAAAAAGTATGTGTAAAGCAAAGTTATTTATAACAGGCTTTTGTTTTCAGTTATCTCCTGCTATCATCTGGACAGATGTGTACAGAATTGAGCATTGTTCAGCATTGTATTTGTTACTATGACAAGTAGAGTCCACGTCTTTAAAGTAGCTAATGACAAGTATAAATTCATGTTTGTGACACTGCTTACTCATACATAAATATGAGTTGTGTTGCCAGTGTAAATGCTACAAAGAAATGTAGTAAGGTTATAACATTTTACCTTTATTGAGAAAGGTGTCATGGATACAATAGATTTTATTTCTTAATATATATTGTATAAGGGGAAGAGGGCAAATCTCAATTTAGAATAATGTTAAAAAACAGGAGTAGAGAGTCTTCAGGTGTATGACAAAAGCACAGACTTGATAATTAGTCAGCAGTATCAAGTGAGCCGAAGAAATCTCTTAATCAGGAGTCCCAGCTACTTTTCATCCTTTGGCACAGCACTACAAAATATTTTTTCAAGGGTCTATTCCTTCATACATGATTACTTGATTTCCACAAAATTATTCTTGTGTCTTCTTTATTTCTTTATTCTATGTCACTTGTAGCTCTTTCTTCCCTTCTAATGTTTTTGGCTGAGTGTTAACTGCCTCCAAATATTTGTCTGTCTTCCTGAATGAAAACTATTTTTTTTCTCTTTGGTGATTGTATATGTGCCAGTCCCATGCTGTGACATATTTTTGTAGAATTTGTTTAGAAAGTTATTTATCAGTTATTGTCAGAAACTCATTTTAAGACCCTAGAGTATACTTCTCTTCTGTGAATTATTTAGCACACACTAATGAACTATTTTTTTTAAATCATGAAGAACTTGGGACTTTAATTCGCTGGGAGCTGCTGGCTCTTCTTCTCTTCCACTATTTTTAGCTGATAGGTCAATGCGTCCCATGCATTGCTCTTTTACTTGATAAAGCAAACAACTCACATATATATATACACACACACACACAAATATGTATTTGTTTATATGTATGTGTATGCAGATTCTCCTCTGTAGAGTTCTTGTAAAAACCAAAACGCACAAAACACAAAAAAATCCCCCCAAAAACAACAAACCAAAAAAACCCACCAACCAAAACTTCCAAAAGGTATGCATAGTTTCCTTTATGAAGTTAGTAGCATCATTATTTGTTTTTCAATTTAATAACTGCTTTGGCATGAACTGTGCTGTTTTTTATTTCCTGAGGCATAGATATTGAGCCTATCAATGTCCTTTCTGGAACAGATAGTACTCCAACTCAGGTCTGTATTGTATTGCTCTGTTAGTAGATGTTAAAATACAAGTCATGTTTGGAGGAATTTTAGGGCATGAAGTATGAAATTTTAATTGACAATGGACTTAAAACCCCATTGAGACTGAAAATCTCTGTGAGTTTTAAGAACATATAGTTTGTTTGGATGAGGCTCTCTATCCAGTTTTCCACAATGGCAGAATTGTTGGTTCAGTGAGCATCAGTGCTATATATAGAGCACTGCCTTTATGCATTAAAAACTATTTCCAATGAAGACTTTAGATGCAGAGCTGGCACAGCACTTGTACGGTGTCTTGAAAACTCCTTTCTTTGAGAGTATATACCCTGCTAAACCGGGCCCAAGTCATTATATCCTCACTTAGCACTGTTGTCATTCCACATACATTGCCCAGTCCAGAAGTATGGTGCTTTTCATGTTACAGTACTGTGTGTCATGCTTTCTTCCTCAGTGGCTTGTAGGAGATGACAGTTCTTCAGTATAACATGGACAACAACTTTCAACTGTTTTAGCCCATCCAATCACTGTAATTTTCATAGATTATAAAATCACAGTGAAAGCAATATACAAGTTGTAACCAATTTCATCTCTTGAGTGAATTAGGCTAAAGCTGTGGCATTACCAGTTTGAAAAGTATTTATGTATGAACTGTGACGGATTTAAATAGAAAATAAAACCTCCTAAACTTTATTTTTCATAAGGGCATTGTGATTTCTGTTATGATGACACTAGTTTATAGAAGCTTGTCTAATACACTCTATATTGAATTGTCTGCAAATAGCATTAAGCAATTAATATATGTTACGCTTAAAAATGGGTGCACAAACATGTGTACCCGTCAGGGAAAGTTTCTTAAATTCCTGTGTACTCACACACACACCACACAATTTACCAGGCAAAAAGCCTACAAGTCCCTCAAGGCATACATCTTCCTTTTAACATGTAGTTCTTGTGCTTCAGGAGTTAACTTGTGTTAGTCTTACTGAAATTTCCATATGTATATCTGCTTATAACTTTTATAAGAGAGGATGGAATTTAAAGCTGATCAAGGTTATATGTTAGTCTTAACATCAGTAGATTTTGGACAAGGTCATTCATTTGAAAGCAATGAAAAAAGTAATATTGTTGAACTTGACAGCACTATTGTATTTGATGTGACTTTAAGATCTTAATTGTAATTTTAACTTTTTAATTTTAAGTGTTGTTGGGCTCCCTATTCTACTTCTACATGTAGGAAGTTGGATATATGGCCTTGTTATGGTAATTGTAATCAATGATTTGAAAATGAAAACCAATTAAAAATTATTTCTAATATAGAGAAAACGTGAATGATGGAGACATATCACTTCACTTTTCTTGAGTAAAAGGGGGTAGAAAGAATGTATGTGAAGATTGTTCTGTAAACTATTGTCAAGCCTTAGGAAATTGATGTGATACTGATGATATCAGAGTTTTATCTAATCACTTGAGGATTTTGACAGTATTCTTTCTAGATATGCAGCATCTCTAACATGTAGTTTGCAGAAATGCACAGTCTAACAAGCAAAAAATATCCTATAGGCTTGTCAGTTTTATCAGGAAGACTGGAGCCATTTTGATTAGCAAGATTTTAAAATTAAGTTACATAGGAACTTATTCTACTTTTGGGAGCTAATTAACAGACTTTATTCATCCTTTTCTTTTCTAAAGCTTGCAGCAGCATCTGATGTTTTTGTGGAAAACTTTGTCCCTGGGAAGCTGGCTGAAATGGGTCTAGGTTATGAAGACATTAAAAAGATTGCTCCTCACATAGTGTACTGTTCAATAACAGGTATTTTATTTTCAATTCTTTTTGTTCATTATTTCCTTTATTTCAGTCAAAGTGTTATAAAAGTCATGTGGTTATATAGCAGTATGTTACTTTGATGTCAGTTCAGATAATTGAAAGTTTAAGTGAGTTCAATTCAAAAAGCTGTGAGGAAGCAACCATGTCAACAGCTTAGTAGCTGTTCAGTGTCATTACCATGCCAGCCTGACATGTTCCTATTGATTTCAAAGGAGCCAGGATGGGCTGGCCTCCTTGGATTTTGCTTTAAGCTAGCTGAAAACGGAGATTTCTTTCTTTTTTTTTCTCTCCCAGCAATTTTACTGAATCAATTTACATATTGGGTGTTTTAAATCTGGCAATCTCAGTGTTTTTTACTTCCCAGAAGTACCTCTCTCTTTGGAATTGTGCAGTTACCTGTTCATGGAAGCTTTATGTGACTTTTTTACAGTCTACTGCTTGGTAACTAAAACAGTAGAAGAGTTGTATGCACTTTATAAAAGCAGGGAAGAATGGAAAGAAAGTAGACATATGTATGCAGTTCCTGATATTCATATAAAAATAATTTTAAGTCTGAAAAACTGCTTAAAAAAAACTCAAACAAAAACCACCCCCCAAAATCTTAATCAAGCACTAAAATGAAAAGTCTAATATTAAAATGCAATTAAATAACAGCAGACGTTACAGATATTTTTAGATGGATTTAAAATCTTAGTTACAAACCTGTTGTGCCCCTGAATTTCTGCAGAATAATTTCTGCAGAATAATAATTTCTGCAGAATATTCTGCAGAATAATAATATTATATTATTATAATAATAATTCTGCATAATAATGGCTTTGGCTTTTTGGTTACTGGGTATGGATGTCATTTAATAGAAATCAAATAGCTTTTTATTTTCTTGTAATGTACTTATCGTATTTGTGTGGCAAATGTCTGAAAATGTCAAGAGCAGAAAGACAATTATATTCGGGGTATGCTGAGAATCTTTGTTTAAATACCTATTTAGGTTGGTCAGTGGCTAGTTACTGCAACGTTTTTCACATTTTCTTGTGCATATAATCTCACAACTGGAATTGCATCCACCTTCATGGCCTTTGTTCATTTTGCTTTAGGTCCATGTCTTCCCTAGTCTTCCTTCTGCTGCTGATTTGCTTGCAGAATCCTTTCATGTTGCCTTTCGTGTCTTTAGCCAAATTCAACTCCAGGTCAGCGTGTGCTTTTATAGCCATATACTTGTACGATCAAACAGCACCTCTATGCTTCTAGGTCACTTGCCTCTGCTTTCACTGCTTGGAAGATAAGTTGGACAAAAATCACATAATCTTGCTGTTGAGAGCTTTCTGTAAAGTATAACTTACAGACAGTTATGTTCTATAATGGAAAACATGTAAGCATTATTCATGGACTATGACAACTTGAACTTGAAAGTATTTGGGAGGTAAGAGCTAATTGATGTTTGTCAGGCATCCATAAAGCAACTAGGAATTGTAAATTATAGTTGTTTAAATCTTGGATACTCAACAGGTGATAAGCAAGACCTATTTAAGGATGAAGCATATTTTAGGAATAAAGACATAAGCTCCAGTACCCTTAAAAAAAAAGTCAGCTCACAAATCCATTGAGTTAAGACAGGAAATACCAAAGCCTCAATCTAAGTATATTAAAAGAAGCAACCAGACTAGGACCGAAAGTACATCTGTGACAAAGGGAGCTTGATGGTGGTATGCAGGAAGGGTTTTTTGACACAATCAGGCAGAAAACTGATTTAAGAAGAATTCCTGATTGATTTCTAAAATCTCTGTGATGTGATTCTAAATATTACAATTCCTAACTATTTTGTGCTGTGGTTGACTTTGCTGTATTCAAATACGCTTGGGGTTTTTTCAGGGTCTTTTTTGGGATTTTTTTTTTTTGGTTTTTTTTGTGAAGACATCAGTAAATAGGTGTGAGGCTCTGGGACTCGAGGATCAGGCAAACAATAGTGAAGGTCTGTCTGGGGCAAGTCAGTCAGCCAGACACATTACAACTGCAGCTGTAAAAAAAGAAGGCCAGGTGATTGTTGTAGGTGACTCCCTTCTGAAGGGCAATGAGGGCCCCATATACTGACTGGCCCTGTCCCACAGGGAAATCTGCTGCCTCTTTGGGGCCTAAGTAAGAGATATTACTAGAAGTCTCCTTGGACTGATTCAGCCCTCTGATTATTACCTAATTCTGGGTGTCCAGATCCGCAGTGACAACTCCTAGGGCAATCAAAAAAGACTTCAGGGGACTGGGATGACTGGTTGAAGGGATAAGGGCACAGGTGGTGTTTCCCTCAATGCTTTTGGTAGCAGGGAAGAATGCTGAAAGAACCAGGAGAACTCTGATCAACACATGGCTTAAAGGCTGGTGCCATTGGTGCAATTTTGGCTTTTTCCATCCTGGGATAGTTTATACAGCACTAGGCTGGCTGCAGGCAAATGAGGTTGCCTGCCTAACTGTGAGAAAAGGATTCTAGGCCTTTGAGTTGGCAGAGATGATTGAGAGGGCTTTAAACTTGGTTTGAAGGGGAAAGCAGGTAAGACCAGACTCGCTAGAGATAAGCCTGGGGTGGCATGCTTGCATCAGGGGTGAAATTGATAGCCCAGCTGAAGTGCATCTACATCAGTATGGGTAACAAACAGGAGGAGCTGGAGGCCATTTGTGCAGCAGGAAAGCTATGATGTTGCCATCATAGAAATGGAATGGGATGAGGCATGTAAATGGAGTGCTGCAATAGGTGGCTACAAGGACTTCAGAAGGGACACAGGAAGGAGAGGTGATGGGGTGGCTCTGTGCATTAGGGAGTGTTTCAACTGCATAGAGCTCAAGGATAATGATGACAGGGATGAGTATCTATGGGTAAGAATCAGCGGGAAGGCCAACAAGGCAGACATCCTGATGGGAGTCTGTTGTAGACAACCCAACCAGGGTGAAGGGATGGATGAACTGTTCTGAAAGTATCTGGCTGATGTTTCACAATTGCTAGCCTTTGTTCTTGTGGGAGACTAACTTGGGGGATGTCTGCTGGAAGAGGAGTGGAGAGGAGGCAGTCTAGGAGGTTCCTGGAGTGTGTGGAAGACCACTTCCTGACACAGCTGGTAAGTGAGCTTAACAAGGGGGGTGCCCCGCTAGACCTGCTGTTTACAAACAGAGAAGGACTGGTGGGAAATGTGGTGGTCAGATGACATCCTTGGCACAGTGACTATGAAATGATAGAGTATTCAATTCTTGGTGAAGTAAGGAAAGGGGGTGAACAAAACCTCTGCCTTGGACTTTGGGAGGGTGGACTTGGGCCTACTCAGGACGCTGGTTCAGAGAGTTCCTTGGGCAACAGCCCTTAGAAACAAAGGGGTCCAGAAAGGCTGGACATACTTTAAGAAGGAAATTGTAAAGACACAGGAGCAGGCTGTCCCTATGTGCCAAAAGACAAGCTGGCAGGGAGAAAAACTGGCCTGACTGAATAAGGAGTTTTTGCTGGAACTTGGGGGAAAAAAGAGAGTTTAGGAAGAAGTGGCAGGCAACTCAGGAAGAGTACAAGCATGTCGCTAGGTGACATAGAAAGAAAATTAGAAAGAGAAAAGTTCTTCCAGAACTCAGTCTGGCCACCTCTGTGAAAGATAATAGAAAGTGTTTTTACAAATACATTAACAACAGAAGAATGGCTAAGGAAAAATTCCAACTTTTATTGGATGTAAAGAGGAATATTGTAACCAAGGATAAGGCTGAGCAGTTAATGCCTCTTTTGCATCAGTCTTACACAGAAAGATGGGTTATCAACCAGCTCCAGACAGGGACGGGGAGCAGAATAGAACCCCTGTAATCCAGGAGTCATTAGTTTGTGACCTGCTGTGCCAGTTAAACACAAGTCTACAGGGCTGGATGAAATCCACCTGAAGATACTGAAGGAGCTGAGAGAAGAGCTTGCCAAGCTGTTCTCCATCATTATCATCAGTCCTGGTTAACCAGGGAGATCCCAGAAAAACAGAGGTTGATCAGTGTGACAGTTATCCACGAGAAGGGCCAGAAGGAGCATACAGGGAACTACAGACCTGTCAGCCTGACCTTGGTGCCCAGAGAAGTTATGGAACACATTATCTTGAGTGCATTACATTGCATGTACAGGATAGCCATGGGATCAGGCCCAGCCAGCCCAGTTTGTGAAAAGCAGGTCCTGTTTGACCAACCTGATCTCCTTTCATGACCAGGTGGCCCACCTAGTGGATGGGGGAAAGGCTGTGGATGTTGTCTACCTGGACTTCAGCAAAGCCTTTGACACTGTCTCCCACAGCATTCTCCCAGAGAAGCTGGCAGCCCAAGGCTTGGACAGGTGCACACTTTCCTGGGTGAAGAACTGGCTGGACAGCTAGGCCCAGAGAGTGGTGGCAAACGGTGCCACATCCATTTTGTGGCTGGTCATAAGTGGGGTTCCCTAGGGTTCAATATTGGGGCCAGTCCTGTTTAATAAAGTTATTGATGATGTGGACAAGGGGATTGGGTGCACCCCCAGTAAGTTTGAGGATGACACCAAGCTGGGAGGGAGTGGTGGTCTGCTGGAGGGTAGAAATCTCTGCAGAGGGTTCTGGCCAGGCTGGATCGATGGGCCAAGGCCAGTGGTGCAAGGCTGAGTAAGGGGAAGTGCCAGCTTCTGCACTTGGGTTGCAATAACCCCCTGCAGCACTACAGGCTGGGGGAAGAGCAGCTGGAAAGCTGCCCAGCAGAAAGGGACCTGGGCAGGCTGATTGACAGCAGCTGAGCATGAGCCAGAAGTGTGCCCAGGTAGCCAAAAAGGCCAATGGCATCCTGGCCTGTATCAAAAATAGTGATTGTTGCTCTGTACTCAGCTGGCTGAGTTCAGCACCTGCTGGCATTTTGTGTTTATGGTTACAGTGATAGTATCCATTACCCTGTCATGGATTAGGTTATTTGCCAGGTCCTTTAAGTTGTTCAGATGCTGAAGGGCTGCACTCCTTGTGATACTGTTTTTGTGTATCCTTTTATGTAGGAATTGCTATTTTGATGTGAGCCAAATCAGGCTGGGCTTGTCTTAAGAATATATCACATTGGTCATGTGCCGTGAATGGTTCATATGTGCCATCTGTAATATAACACTTGTATGTATTTCATTATTTCTTTTTCTGGATAGTACATAAATTATCATAGAGAGGTTATCAGCTTACTTTTCATTTATTATTTACTTTGCCCTCCTTGCTCTAAGCTACGGTATCACCATGAAGTCTAATCAATCCCACTTCTATTAGTATATGTTCCTTCTATCCTTCTTTTCTCATCAATTCTGATCGCCTACAAATAACAACACTAAAAAAAAGCAGAGCCAAGACAAAAAGGTCTCTCACTCTTTCAAGTCTTCATTTAAAAGAACAGAAGTTCTTGGTGTTTTAAGAAAGCAACTGTAATTTGTGGGTTTTTTAATGTAGCAAAAACAAACCTGCTTCCTTTTTTGGTTTTGAGTTTAAGAACAGCTGAAACATTCTGTGAGAAATTTTGAAAGCATTCAAACTTCTCATTCTTATACAACTTAAAATTCAAGATTTGACTCCATTGCATAAAATACTTTTTGTTAGTGAAACATATATGGAGGTGACTGGTTCAGGTGAATAGCCACATATTGTAGCAGAATATAAAATCTAGGAGACACGTCTCTTAGAAATCAGAAAATATGCTACTTTATAACTTAATCAGTAAGCCATTTTTCTTTAATACAGGAATAATTTCTGTGTGGAGTTGCCTCTCTAAATTTTGGACAATTGCAAACAGTTAAATGATATACAGTGATAGTAAAATGAAATATAGTGTAATTTTTTCAGAAAGTCCAGGGTCATATGTAGGTGAAAAGTTTAGACATAGGTATGCCAGATGGCATTTTGGAAGTTGTGATTAGCAAACTGAGTTTCTTATCCAAACAGCTCTGATTGAATCTATACAGCTCTGCCGTAAGTGCTGCAGGGTTTTGAGGATTTCCGGGACATTTCCCAATGTTCCTGCTGCTTTGAGTGCACTTAAGCTCCAAATTGCCTGTTCTCACTCACAAGCTGGCTTTGCTTGGCCAGAACTAGTTTAAATATAATATATTTTGATAGTTCTGTGGTTGAGATTGGTTTAAGTTCTGGAAAATTGGATGGTTAAAGAAAATCATGTACGGGTCACAAGGGAGTGACCATTTCGATATGGTCTGCATAATGCTCTCACTAGGAAAGTCACAGTTTATTCCTGAACGGGAGGGGGCACTGTTTGAAAGGACAACATGGTTTCCAAATCAAAACTTTTTTTTCTTTCTTAAAGCCTCTGAAGGTAATATCAAAGAATTTTACAGTTTGGTTACTGAATCTAACCTGTTACAATGATGAAAGGTACTCCTCTCAGGTTCTCTACCCCAGCCCTTTGCTCTGCTAATCTATGTGAATTGTGATTACTCCTCTTTTTGTGCAGGTTTTTTTTTTACTCCTCTTTTTCTAGGAAGTAATACTTTATATCATATGCAGGCTGCTTTGTATATTGCTGGTGGTATTACAAAATCTTGTTTTAGTATTTAGTGTCATTTTATTTCTTGGAATGTAAACGTGATGCTTAGTTTTCTGCCTTTTAAGGAAATGTTACTCCTGTAAAGACTTATTAGTGTATTTATGTATGAAATAAATTGGATAGAGAATTAGAGAATCACAGAATAAGTAAGGTTGAAAGTGTGTCATATGGTCCAACCTCCTGCTCAAGCAGAGACATCCTAGAGCATCATGGCACAGGATTGTGTCCAGATGGCTCTTGAACATCTCCAGTGAGGGAGACACAACAAACCTCTCTGGGCAATTTGTTCCAGTGCTTGGTCACTTGTATCTTCCAGTGCATCAGTCTCTGCCCATTGCCTCTTGTCCTATTCCTTGGCATCACTGAGAAGAGGCTGGCTCCATCCTCTTGGCACCCCCCATTAGATATTTATACACATTAATAAGGTCTTCTCTCAGTTGTCTCTTCTTAAGACTGAACAGGCCCAGCTCTCTCAGCCTGTCCTTGTAAGGGAGATGTAACAGTCCCTTATTCTTCTCTGTTGACCTCCAATGGACCAACTCCAGGCACTCCATGTCACTCTTGTCCTGAGGAGTCCAGAACTGGACACAGCACTCCAGATGTGGCCTCACCTGGGCTGAGTAGAGGGTCAGGATCACCTCCCTCCACCTGCTGGCAGTGCTCTTCCTAAAGCACCTGAGGATACCATTGGCCTTTTTGGCCACAAGGACTCACTGCTGGCTCTTGGGCAGCTTGTTGTCCGCCAGGACCCACAGGTCCTTCTCCTCAGAGCTGCTTTCCAGCAGTTTTGCCCCCAGCCTGTACTGGTGCAGGGGTTTTTCTTCCCCAGGCACAAGACCCTGCAATTGCCTTTGTTGAATTTCAGGCCGTGCTTTCTGCCCATCTCTCAGGCTTCCAGTTCTTCTCCCCCATCTCTGTCAAGGCCCTTTTGAAGACCATTTTGAAGCCCTCACGGGTATCAGTCACTCTTTGTGTGTCCCAGCTTTGTGTCACCAGTGAACTTGCTGAGGAGACATCTGCCCCTTCCCCCAAGTCACTGGTGAACAAATTAAACAATACTGGGCCGAGTACTGGACCTTGGGGACACCACTTGTGACAGGCCTCCAGCTGGACCCTGTGCCCCTGGTCACGACTCTTTGGGATCTGTCACTACACATAACAACAATGTAGAAAATCTGCCATGAAAATATACTTAGTTTCAACCAAAAGTAACTATGAAGATAAGTTTTTGGAATTGCTATTTTTATTAACTTTGTGTTACTGTAACAGTTTATATTTCTTGGAGATTTGCACTCCACAAAACTTAGTCTTAACTCTGAACTGACATACACTTTGACTACACAAAACTGTTGGCAAAGAGTATGTTGCTAAAACGGCAAAAATTAGGTGGAAAGAGTAACAGAAGTTTTATAGAAGTGTTATGGGTCACCTGAGTTTTCTATGGGTCTGAGTCTGGAATTTTTGTATATGTAGCTTTTATTTAATGTACGTAAAGTTGTAAAGATACATAAACGAACACATTTCAAAACACTAAGTCCTCTGTGTCTCTTGAGTGACTCTGCTTGACCTATGAGAAGGAAAATAGTTCTTCACTCCACCCATTTACATAAGGTTTAGTAATAACTTAAAAGAACAAGAATTTGGTATTTCCCAGTGTCTTTTTTTCTACAGATAATTTGTAGTGGTTTCTCATGAGAAGATGTAATGTTATAGTTTTTATGCATATCCTACTTTGTCTCTAGTATTTTCACAACAGGAAAGAAAAGCCAACCGCAATGTGTTTTGCTGGGCAAAGGCTAGCCAAAGTGTTCTTCAGATCCTCTAATTTGTGAACTAACTGTGGTAAGATGTGGAATTGCCTTGGATTAGGTACAGTTTTTAGACTCCCTCTTACCAAATGTTTCCGGCCCATAAAATTACACATCACTTTGAGTGACTGTGTCTTCATGCCCACTCCTCTTCATGATGATTGATGTTTTTGTGACTTCTATATGGTTTAAGTCTGGATATAGTTACCTGATACAAACTGATAGATTACTTGTAAAAACAATTATAGCTCCAGTTTAAAAAAATCAGTGGGCAAAATAGTTTCTTGATGGTGTAAATCATTTGTTGATAGCATACTAGTAAAAAATAAAGTTGTTTTCAGAAGCTGACTCAGGCAATGGTTGCAGTAGTAACTAAATAATACCAGGTATATGATTGGTCTTGATCATTAATCTGTTCAACAGTTATTGGAATTTGTAACCCAAAATTGCTAAAAAAAATTTGTGGGTTTTTTCTTTTTTTTGTAATTACAAAAGGAAAACTGGCCATAAAACTAGGCACAACAATCTGGGGGAAAGAAAAAAAAAAATGAAAAAGGAGGTTAAAAAAAACCTGCATTGCAAAATGTCTGGTTGAGTCAAATAGCCAATTCAAGCAGGATGATGTGCAGAATGATTTGGAAATTAGGAGAATTAATCAATAATTACAGTTATAACTGACTTTAAAGTATATTAAAAGCAGCAAAAATTTGGAGAATGTGTTAATTAAGGAATTTGGAAACTGTAAAAATGAGTATTGAGTATTGTGGTACCAGTAGTCAGTAAAAGATGTTAATGGAGAATTTTTCAATAAATGTATTTTCTACTAATGGAAAATAATACATGTGCAAAAGAGGCATTGTCAGAACAAACTGGTATCATGCTTCCAGTAGTTCTTAATGTGTTTTAAGAATAAGGAGGGAGGTCTAGAAAATTATGAACATTATACAGCTCTTAAGCAAACACAAAAATCACAGGTTTGCAAGCCTTGAGATATGAACTTAAGTGCTCACAATGATTGAATAAAGCATTTGGAAGGGAAAAATATGAAGCTTCTACCTGAGCTTGATTTGATAAAAATAGAGCCTTCCAACATTGGAAAAGAAAATCAAGCTTCTCCAATCTGTTAGTTTTTGCATTATGCAGTTGGAAGATGGATGGATTAAAGAGTTGATCTGGCATTTTTTTGATAACTTGAAGTTATCTGCGTGGGCAGTTAAGAGAAGTTAATCAGGGTCTAGAGATAAAATAGTCTGAGACCATTTGTTAATTAGCAGATACGCAAATTATGTTTAAGACTACATAATTCATTGTCTGTATAAGGGTAGTAAAACTTGTGCTATATATTTTGACTGTAGTAAAGTTTTTGACATTTTTGAGTAATGCTTTCATGGAAAAGCTAGGAAAATATGATGTACAAGAAATAAAAAGACTTGGTTCAAGAGGGATCAGAAGCTCCCTCATAGCTTACTATAGATATTCATGATTGAATGGAAGAAAATGCTTCAGAACTGATGCTGCTGGATACTTTTTTTTCTGCCTAATATAGGTGATGGATTACGATGTGGATGACCCCAAAATTTTGATGCCATCACGTGCTACTGGGGGCTTGTGAGGTTTAGATTTGGGGGCCAGGAAGAACCTGAAGCTGATTTACAGGCAGAAAGCATTACTTTCCTTACAGCCCTATGTTGTCCTTTAGAATATTTTCTGGGCATCTGGCTAACTCTCAGAAGAGTCATGGAGGACTGGCCTCAGGAACTGTGCTCAGTTTTTCTTACTGAAGCCTGGAATTGGAACCCTTCCTAACAGTCTCTGTGTCAACACAGCCCCATGGACAGTCATGTGATGAAGTCCTAATGTGAAAGGTCCATTTTTAGTGGCCTGAGAGCCCACAAAGCTGAAGGGAGTCAACTTATACAGGATTAGAACTAAAAATTACCTTGACCAAATTGTTTACATAAATAAAAGAGAAAGGATAGAATTAAAGATTGGAACAAATACAATGTATTGTGCTTAATCAAAAATAGTCAAGCAATTTTAATGTAGTATGGGGAACACTGGGTTAGAAAAGGGTTCTCAGAAGACTTGGTTGTAATGATGGGGAATGATCAAAGTTGAACATGAGTCAGTGATGATATCATTAGATGAAGGACTAGTGTCATACTGGATTATATAAAGATGAATATGGCCTGTTTCTCTACTCTGGAGAAGAACTGTTTCTCTACTCTGCTCCACATTTGTAAGGTTGGAAGGTGAAGTCTACTTCTGGGTACCACATTTCAAAAACTATGTGGGAAACTGAAGAGAGTTGAGAGAAGAACAATTTATAAGTAAAAAACATTGTATATGAAAGGTAGCTTGGAACATCAGGTTTTTTCTTTTAAAAAATGCTGCTGTGATCTAACCATCTCTTCCTAAGGCATTCTGTATGTTTTCACACAGCAGTTCCTAAATGAAGATTCTTATAGGATGTGAAAACTTAAAACAACCTTTTTTTAATGTGTAGAATTAGCAAAAATGCTACTTGGAATTCAAAGAATGAGTGTGTTAAGAAAAGAAAATCTCAGTAAAAATTTTGGGAGACAGTAATTAAAATAGGAGTTCAGACTTGAGAGTTGCAGAAGTGGATTGTGTCCGTTTTCAGAGATTTAGGTAATTGGGACAACAAGTGCGGCATACAAAATGAAAAATGATACGGATATTGGATACTTTGGTGCTTTTCTGCCCTGCACCAATATGCTGCTTTGTATTCTCAGTGTAAACTGCATATTTGTGCAGATTGGTAACTGTTTCCCTGTGCAGTAAAGAACTGGCTTTATGGCATACAGCAGGAGCTCTAAGAGTTTATTATGCATCTCACGTGTAATTACTCTGACACCTGAGGTGGCCATCAATGTATGAGCAAATAGACCGAGGCTTTTCAGACTATATTAATTCTAAATATGAATTTCTGTGAGAATTGGGAACAGTTTAAACTTATATAGCACAAGTGTTAAATATTGTAAACCCATAGCCTCATAAAGAAGTTCATTGTTATAACTGAAAGTTTGCTTGATGTAAATCAAAGGCAAGGAGCTGGTTCCCCTTATGCTTCCAGTAGAACAGTTTTTCAAACCATCATTCCTTTCTTCCTGCCTTCACCATATGAATAAAGCAACTAAAGAAACTGATGAGATGATTTTAATCTCTATTTGTATTATACAGTTTGCAAGCAGAATTCCTACAATTTAATATTTTTAAAAAACCTTAATGTGGAAGAGGTAGAGTTTTGTATTATCTTGTAAGTTCAAGATACCTGATTTCTTTCTAGATATCTAAACAGATTTGTGCCTTGGTCTGAAAAACTAGTCCTATGCCATTTGAGTATTTAAGTTGTGTCAATTTTTCCTTTTGGGTGAGCCATCGACCTAGAAAACTTCAGAGTGAAGAGGCAAAGTGATTGCTTATGTGTGGAAATTAATTGGCAGAAATGCATATATCCAAATACTACTTCAATGATGTCAAAAAAGTACTTTTTCACTACAACTTAGAAAAAAAAGAAGTCACTTGTTCCTGTGAATGAAGAAACAATTTTTGTTTCTAAGAAAGGAATCAATGACCACAGCAGTGCATTGGTATATCAGTGGTGGTTTTAGGAGGTACATAGTTCTGCTGATAAATTCCCTGAGAGAACTGCTTTGATCTGTTGATGTAGCTTCTTTCCTCTAGAAATGGGAAGTTTTGAGGCCAGTCAGACTACATTTGCATCACTTAATAGTGTTGTGTAGAAACAAAAACAAGAGCTCTTTAAACCAGTGTGGTAAATTGGACCTCAGGTATTATAGCTGCATTTCTTTTGTGGCCTAGCTGGTTGAGCCATTTATCATGGTCTAGCAGTATGTACTGTTGATTTACTCTCAGTACTTTTTTAGGATCAAAAGATAATTTGAGTACATGCAAAACTTTAGGAAGGAAATTCTGGAAATAGATATCCATTGATTTAAAGTGAGGTAGTGCTGTAGCTGATGCTTCTGAAAATTGCCCTTAAGTATCATGTTTTAAGGACTTGCTTCATTTTGGCAGTAAGTGGTTAGATAGTTTTGTGCCTCTTCTTTATTCTCTCTTGTAGAAAGTAACCTGTGAAGTCCCAAACCTTGTGCTTGGCATGTGACCCATACCAAAATAGTCTGCTGGCTTAGGATTGCCACTTTGCGGCCAGTATTTCTTCCCAGGGTAAAGTACTTAGTAAATGGATTACAAACTGCAATCCTAAACACATGAAATTTAATTATTGTAAATGTTATTTATATATAAAATAAAGCAAATATTGTTATAGCCTTCCACAGCTGACTGCTTTATTCAGAATTAAATGAAGAGGACCAATGGGAGCTTTTAATTTCTATTCTTAGCTCATGGTGCCAATTACTATTCTACTGAAACACAGCAACACAAACAGGATGTACCTTCTGATGGTGTATAAAGAATTTTATCTTAATTTGTGCTGCTTTCGAAGATCTCCTAGATCTTTCCTGTTGTCTGTTTTGTGTTAAAGGTGATCCATCTGCAAGGAGGTGTTTGCCTCACGCTTTTCTACACACAAAAAAACCCCCATTTAATAGGTCTATTGGACTCAGGGTTATTTTTTCCCTTTACTGAGATTAGTAATGTAGTCAGTGTTTTTTCTTAATAAAGAGTTGGGTTATTTTGTGTTGATTTCTACTTTTACTGAAAAAAAATCCTGATGATTCTGATGAAAACTGGGAAACAATGACTCTACTGCTAATCAGACTTGCAAACAGATGACAAATAATGGGACCACTTTGAATTACTTCTACTTTTATTGTTCACATATTTTTCATATTTCTTTTTAAGAATCATATGTTTTAATAGCCTGATTCATATGATTTGAAATTTTTGCCACTGTTTGTTAAAACTATTGTAATGTTTTTCACAATATTCAGTTTTCTTTTTTGGTTTATTTTTGTGCTTAGGTTGGGATTAGGTAAGTTCAAAGTGTTTGCTTACCTAAAGCGCCTGAAAATTGCAAAGGTTTTCTGTGTATCTTACCCCTAAGAAGCTGATTTGGGAAATTTTGATTAACTTTATGTACTTAATCAGGAAGACTATCAGCTGCAAACTGTTGGAACTTGGGATAGTACTCAAGAGTAGTATTAGGCTTATCCTCTTTATGTTGTCATCTCTCTTTCTCCATTTCTGGAGACAGAATATGCAGCTAGCTGGTCTCAAGTGTCCATTTTTTTCATATTTCTGTGCTGCTCTATGCTTAAACCCCTTTAAATATGCTTTTACAGCCCCTTTGGACAACATGAGTTGCCAAGAGGTTGCAGGGTAAAATGTAAACAAGCAAGGTTTGACTGAGGTGTGTTGCAGAGCAATTAAGCTTGGTAGCTTTTACTGGAGGAGAAACAAAATGGACTTGAGTTTGGAGTTTATTCTTTTCTAGTGGTGATGGCAACAATGTTTTTTAACCTGTATTATACACAAAAATGTGTATTCAATTCCAGAGTGACTGAAATATAAGTATTACAAAGATGCATTTTTAGGGTGTTTTATCATAAAACCAAACTTCAAGATATCTCCTTCTACAGGATTAGTGCAGTTACTCTGTGTCAAGATGCAGAACCGAAGGTTAATTTTCCTACTTAAAGCACATTCCTGTTGCTGGTGGGTTTATATGTTTTTCTCTACTGCTTGCAAAATTAGCATAGGCCAAAACAAGTCTATTCAAAAGAGGAGGATTCTGTAAAATTCAGCTGGTAGACAAACTTTTTGGAACTGAGCAAGAGGCTGTTTTCTATACAACGGGCTTCTGTCAGCAAAGCTGTGCTGGACAGGATTGTGAAGAGGTGCTAACACTGACTGGTTTAGTTGTTTTGGCAGAAGCCATTACCAAATGTATTATTATGTTGACAAAACTTTTCTTTTGCTGGTAAAATTGTCTTGCTTGGAGACTTTTCTCTGTAAATGGTTTTGCATTTTAGTATGAATGCAAGTTTGTCTGGAAATCTGCATTTGCCCCATGTTTGCAGGGTTTTGCCAGTACTTCTAAAATACTAAAGGGATCTGGCATTGACACAGACCAAACTTTCCAAGCGTATCAGTAACACAAACAAGTATGAAAAGGATGGAGGATGAGAGGTGGCATGTTGAAAAAAGGATTACTGAGAAACATGGGAGCTGAGAGAATCTGTTTTCTGTTCAATTAATATCCTTGCAGGATTCAGATATGCTGTACACCTTCAGGAAGGTGGGTGTTTTAGCTGAGTGATGCTAAGTCTTTGACTTTTTGCTGCTTCTGTCATCAACACACCAGCAGCTGCTAGAGTACATTAAATTTTTTTTTTCTGTAAGTGGTTGAGCTGCCCTTTTGCACTGGCATTTAGCATTGCAGGAGGGCTTAGCTGTTTTTTCCACTATTATTTTTTCAGTCACATATAGTCTGAATGTCCAAAATACTGTGTGTTTAGGAACAAAAACAGTTGAAAATGAGTGCTATTCTGAAACACTATGTTCCCATTCTTTGTTCAATACCAAGCATATACAAAGTTTTATGAACCAGTCATAATCCCTCCTTGCTTTAAAATTAAGTATTGACTTTCAGCAGTGCATGAAAGTAATGTTTTTCTTATGCCTTCTCACTCTATTGCTTGTCCTTCCATCTAAGTAGCAATATTTTGTATATAATCAAAAACTTCAGAATTTTAGACTCTGTCCTAATGAAGAATACCATATCAGACAGAGAGCCTGGGAGCTGTAAGATTTAACACTGGGTTAGTTTACAGTGAATGAAACCAGATTAGACACTGAAAATACTGGATATGAACAGCACAGTACAACTGTGAAGACACTCACTGATGGTTTAATGTTTATTTTTCAGTAGCTATTATGCTTGGACTGGTGCCTAGCTAAGTTAACAGAAATAAAGCTGGAAGACTTTAGGCATCTTCAGAAGCCATGCAGCAGGCTTTTGTAAAGCAGTATTTATTGTGTTTGAGTTGTAATAGTCTAAAGAGAGGACACAAGAAAAGATCATGAAATATTTTGTTTGTTATTACTAAAGATTTCTCTGCTTGTTTCCAAATGAATTATGTTTGGGGGAATCTCCTGTCTGATAGCATATTCTTATCTGCTTTATCTAGTTTTGTTAATATTTTTTCCTTGCCTGATGGATTTCATGAAGATTGCAGGAGTTTTTCTTTGTTTGGTTTGTTTCATTGTTTCAAATGGTGAGGTTTTGTGATTTCACCAAAGAAACAAGTATAACTAATTAAAATGGTGAAAAGATCCAGTGTCTTTGTTGTGCCCTTTCACGTTATTGTCTGTGGGTGTTGTTAGATTTGTAGGAAGACTGTAAGTAGCTGCTGTTGACCTGAAAATGTTTCCCAGTAAGCATATGGTTTTCATTACTTGTGTTTTTAGAATACTGTTATAAAATAAAACACTGTCAGTAGCTACCAAACAGAAAGAAAACAGTTTTGGGTGTAGACGACACAAACTATTGAAAAATAGCCTGGTTTTTGTCATTTTTAGAAACCAAAATGGTGGCAGTATCTGAGACTTATCCATGGACCTGATAGTTAAAAGCATTTTGTATGCCAGTGTTTATACCAACAGCTGAAACCCATTGATCTGCAACTTGTCTTGTAGAGAAAACTTTGATATAGGAAGTAGGGAATGTTACTGTGAAGTAAGGGTGTAATGAGAATAGGTTTGTGGATAACAGTCTTCTCGTAAGTAAAAGAGAAAAGAATAATCTGTTCTACAGAGGAAAAGAAGTAACTGTTAAAATTTCTGCAAAAAAAGATTCCTCTTAAACATTTAGAAAAGCTTTCTAACAGAGAGGATGGCTTTCTTTTCCAGGAGTAGAGTCCTTGTGGGTACTGCAAAGTCAGGATGGGGCTAACTAGAGCCATTGTGATCATGTCTTACAGTGACCTGACCACCATTTCAAGAGGAAAATAGGAGGCCCAAATTTTGTAACCTCTTTTACAAGACTGCATCAATCAAAATTATTTTATGGAACTGCAACTGTAAGATGCTTATTCATATGAAACTACATTCTTTGTACAGTAATAAGGGGTGCTATATATCACGTACTTGCTCAGAATATATAATATATGATTGTTTGTAATTTTCTTTTATTTATGTTAAATTAAAGTCACGATCTGAAAATATATGGGAATGAATTTGTTAATTAATCGAATTTCTTTTAAGATTAAAACTGAAAAGTGTAAATATCTTTACTTCCAGACCCTGTATTTTATCATGTCTTTTCTGTTTATGTATTTTGTGTGTGTAGACTAAAGAAAACTAAAATCAGGCTCAAAAAATATCCCTGAAGTTATTGAAAGGGTTGAAATGACAGCCTGGAATTCTAAGAATATGTTGCATTCCATATGACTTAATCCTCTTCGGGAATTAAACTTTATAGATTTGTTTTGAAAATTTTTGAGGAATGTTTGGAAAGTTTTAAGAACAATTGCATACTGATTTTGAGTTCGTTTGATACACTTTTGCAACTTCTGCCCCTGAAGGACTATGTATTTGATCTTAGAGGGAGAAGTCAAGGTCATAGTAGGCATTCTCAGCCATGGACCTGCAACCCCCAGGGGAAGTGCTTGGTCAAGGTCAGCTCCTTCACTGGACACTGCTGCACAGATTTGTCTGTAAATGTAACTATGTATAGTCACAAGAAATGGATGTCTGTTTAGGTAACATCCACTTTAGAATGAACATCATCTGTTTCAGATGAGAAATAATTATGTAATTAGGTAATTATTTTACATTTCTGTCATGGGGGTCATAGATAATCATGTCCTTTTCAGAAGACTTCTCTGAGGCTATCCTGGCACTACACTGCTTGTCCATAGCATCATAAATATTCTTAGAAAATACACCTTGCAGGTACTTCTTAATTTTACATGATTTTTTTCACTATAAGAAGTATCAAGATTATTAATATCTGTTGAGCTGAAGTCTGGTGTCTTTCTGTTGCCTCCTGACTGATTTCCAGATTAGCCAGATATTTCTCACAAATATTTGCTCCCTTACCTTAGTAGTAATAGTGTGGCAGGGTTGGATTGATAGAACAGTCCTAGCAAAGTAGGTGAGGACACACAGAGGTTAGGACAGACAGCTTGCCTCAGTATTTAACTAATTTCTGTGCAGGTTTTGCAGCCTGTATGTTCTGGGGAAATGCCATTGCTACACTTCTGGGAGTAATTGACTTCACTATTTTAGTATTAGATTTCATTATATAAATATTTGTAGTCCTAAGATCAGCTGTATCTGTACCAAGCATGGAACAGGGAGTGAGTTGTTATTTTTAAGAGTGTTCAGCTGGGAATATTTGTGTAAACCCAAAACAGCTATGGGGAATTTGGGTGTCTATCAGCCTTCTTTAAGGTGAGGAATAAAGTTTGAGTTCCTAATCTCAGTGTCATCTAAAAGCTTTTAATTGAAATTTTGTTCTTGGAAGATGGTCACCACGACACATTTAATTTCTTAGATCATGTAGAAGAGTGACCTCACTTAGCTGCTTCTGCCTTGAAATTCCGAGAGTGACAAGTTAAACTTTCAGTGATTTAGCAAAAGAAAGTGGTGGCAACATCTCTTGAGTATATACAGTTTGAGCTGTGGAAGGAAGGACTGCTTTCTTGTAACTTATATTTGGCATGTTATAAAGCTAGAAAATACGGCCTAGAAGTTTGCAGGCCTAATTAAAAGCCTTTTGAAAACCAAGCTTGTGTTCTTTGAAATGGTCTGTGGCTGTGTCCCAGAAGTGTGGTTGGTGCCTTGTGAGGAGTTGTGTGAGGCTGGGTACCCAGATCACATGAAAATTGAATGGAGTTGGACAACTGGCAGAGGCTGTTGTTTGTCCTCTTCTAGTCTTTCAGAAGCTAAATCTTAGCATAGAGTTTTGTATTTGATTTAACAATTTTGTTTTATCTTTGCCTTCCAACTTATAACACCTGATTTTGTTCAAAAGACAGGGTTAGAATGTCCAAATCAACATGTGTAAAAGCAATAAATATTGTACACATTTGCAATCATCAACTGGCAAATGAAATGTTTTTATCAGATTGGTCAGATTTTATGCTTGCTGATTTAAGGCTTATTTTTTTTTAATATCCTTTCATCTCTCTTGACAGTTTGCTCTGACTTCACCTTTCTTGTATCTGTTCTGATCTCCTGTAAGCCTGCCTATTCAGGAAGTTGTACTTCCTTTCCTTCTGACCAACACATGGCAAGCATTTTCCCAAAGTCGTTACTCGTTTTGCTAACGCATTTGGCAGCTCTGACACTGCAAAGTTTCATATAATGCGTCTGTTAGACTTTGGCTTTTGTCATGGCAGAGAATTGCTTGTGTTATTCTGCTTGTTTCATTAATCTTTATTAAGTAAAGATGTAAGCTGTCTTTAATTGAATATTTTCTTTTGGCAATAGAACAAGCCAAAAGGTGTTTCTCATTAATTTGTTATTCAGCAGGGACAGCCATCTATCTGGCTTGAATTTGTGACAATGTTTAGTTCCTATTTGTAGAAATGTCTGTGTTGAACATATTTTTCTATGTTTTGCTCAGAATATCCTATATACAGCCTGACTTTGTAATGTCATTTTTCATGTGGGAATTGAACTACAGGGAATTGGTCTGTGTTGACAACCTGTCTCCGTGATGGTTTTTCCTATCCATTTAGTACAATGTGTTTTATATTTGACCGTATGAAGTTTTATCATTCTATCAAATCATGAAGAAGTGCAGAAATTACGGCTTTTGGTTTTCTCTAGCATATGATACAAATATTTTGAACACAGGTCATAATGGGAAATACTGACCTTTCTTTTTATGACACAGAAAGTCATACTCAGACTGTCCTGTAGATTTAATTACGAGGACATCATTAGCTTGAAAGCACATTGCATTGAAAAAGTGAGAGTAGCAATTTCAGGTGTTGAATGAGTTTTCATTCCCCCTTTCCAGTTTCTGTGCTTTTAGTAATTTTGTGAGATTTACTTCTTTCTCGGTTGTTTTTTTGAAGGTGCAAACTGTTTGTGACCCACTATCCTGGCCTGTTAAATTTCATGAAATACAAATCAAAGCACAACAGGCTGAAGAATGTAGAAACATTTTTGTTAATCTTCATAAAAATCCCAAATGAATCTAAACAAACTTATGTAAAAATACTTCTTTTAGAGTGATTGTCCTTAAAGTGATGATTTTGCAACACATTAGTGCCTGTTTATCCCAGATGCTTTCGGGCAGCTCCTAGCCAAAATGAATTGCTTTTTATACATGTTAGGAATTCTGTCATCATATCATCAGTAACTCCTAGGCAAGGAAATGGGGTGTCCAAATGTGTGTTCAGTACATATCTTGGAATAGCATAGAATCTACAGACACATGAAACTTTTTCTGGGACAAAGTTGTTTAATTGGTTTGCCTGCTTTCTTAAAATTTATGAAGAATGTCTGACATAAACATATCTAAAAATCCCACTGTCATCTAGCAAAAATGAAATAAAGCTATGTTGTAGCTGACATGGTATTAGAAAGCTAAACCTTTAAGGCCACATTATCTGTTTTTCTAACAGAGTTCTTTCTGGAAACAGGTTTGGGTTTGGGTTTTTTTTTTTTGCTAGCATTTTAAAATTTAGTGTGACAGTTTTGAGCATTTGTCAGTTTGGATAGTGACACTTCTGTGCAGTCCAGCAACTTTTACTGTTATTACTTTCTTCGTAATCTTCAGCCTGACCTTTCTCACTTCATAATATTTATTTCTGTGTCTCAGAACAGAATCATTTAGAGCAGATTGTAAAGCAAATTATGTCTCTCTTAAGTGATAAATATATTGACCCTTTTAAAGTGGATAAACTACCAGTAGTTTGTTATGACATGTTATTTTTTTTCCCCCAAACTTTTGTCCCGTATGATGCCTGAAAATATTATAATTTTTCCTGTGCTATGTTCCAAAGCTTGAGTGCCATCACATGGCTCCTGCACACTAAGCCCAGAACTATAAGCTTTGTTTTGTTAGAAGTAACTTCCATGTTTCAGAATAATTGGCCCCCTTCCATCACAGAGGAATGTCACACCAACCCTAGAGAAGTAGCTAAGATTTATTTCCCACTGAAGAATGTCTTTTATTTTTATTTTTATTTTCAATGTGTGTGTCTGATTTAAATAGAAAAATCTGAGAGAAAGAAATACTTTTAGTCTTTCCACTTGTTAGGAATTGTGGTGTATTAATACCAATGTAATTTAACCAGATAATAGGAGCAATCTCACTCTTAGATTTAATTGGAATGTGTATATATTGCCAATATTCACAGGAAATTTATATGCTTCAATTAATTTTACTAAATGAATCTTCAGTCAGCTGCAATTAGTGTTTTGCATAAAGTTACTTCTGTAATGCCCCCAGCTAGTGATGAGTATCTTAGTGCTATTAAGATTTACTCTTTATCTTGACATGATTATTTTTCAGTTTTGCTAGATAAATATTTTTAGGCACCTTAAGTCTTCTCTTGTTGTTCCGTATCAAAGGTTTGGCCATCAAACAGCTGGAGACTTTTTAGAACAGCTGTGAGCTGCATTACTGCATATTAGCCACCCTCTTTTATAAAACTTTAATTGTCATATTTACCCAAATACTAAAAGAAAAGTAGATGCAGGAGCAGAGTGATATTGATTTTTCTATGCCACAATAAGCATGTCTCATTTTGAATATTCATACACTATGTTATGCTGCAGCCTAATAAAGAGTGATTGTGGAGATCTCGGTTAAGAAAATTCTTTAAAACTTTTCAGATGCAGATTTATCTTTACTGGCTCTATTTAGCATCCTCTGTTTTTCAGAACTTTCCAAGTGGTTAAAGTCTCTTTCTTCCTTCTTGTTTGAGCTAAGGGTACAGGATTGTGGTGGAAAGCTGTGGCATTTGCTTTGTAAAAGCCTCCGGTGAAGGCCCGTGTTTCCCTTAAGCTGACACGAAGTAGCCAGTGCCAGTTCTTTCATACTCCTCACACCCGGTTAATTTTTCTTGCTCACAAAAAGCTTCAAAGAGTAAAGATTTCTACACTTTCTTATGTAGAAGATAGACTTGGGTGCATGGTCAGAACAGGAAGGTTTAGGTGTGACTATGGTGAATAAGCAAATAGTCCTTTAGTGGTCATAATCAGTGGCACAGGGTCCAGCTGGAGGCCTGTCACAAGTGGTGTCCCCAAGGTCCAGTACTCAGCCCAGTATTGTTTAACTTGTTCATCAGTGACTTGGGGGAAGGGACAGATGTCTCCTCAGCAAGTTCACTGGTGACACAAAGCTGGCAGGAGTGACTGATACCCGCGAGGGCTTCAAAATGGTCTTCAAAAGGGCCTTGACAGAGATGGGAGAGAAGAACTGGAAGACTGAAAGATAGGCACAAAGCATGGCCTGAAATTCAAGAAAGGCAATTGCAGGGTCCTGCACTTGGGGAAGAATAACCCCCTGCACCAGTACAGGTTGGGGGCCAAACTGCTGGAAAGCAGCTCTGCGGAGAAGGACCTGCGGGTCCTGGTGGACAACAAGCTGCCTAAGAGCCAGCAGTGAGCCCTTGTGGCCAAAAAGGCCAATGGTATCCTCAGGTGCTTTGCCAGGAGGTCAATGGAGGTGATCCTGACCCTCTACTCAGCCCAGGTGAGGCCACATCTGGAGTGCTGTGTCCAGTTCTGGGCTCCTCAGCAAGAGAGTGACATGGAGTGGGTCCATTGGAGAGTGACGAAGATGAATAAGGGACTGGAGCATCTCCCTTACAAGGACAGGCTGAGGGAGCTGGGCCTGTTCAGCCTCAAGAAGAGATGACTGAGAGGGGACTTCATCAGTGCCAAGAGGATGGAGCCAGGCTCTTGATGGTGCCAAGCAACAGGACATGAGGTAATGGGAAGAAATTGATAGACACGAAGTTCCCCCTGAATATGAGGAACAAGTTTTTTACTGTGCTGGTGACCAAGGTCTGGAAAGAAATTGTCCAGAAAGAGTATTGAGTCTCCCTCACTGCAGATATTCAAGAACCATCTGGACACAATCCTGTGCCACGTGCTCTAGGATGACCTTGCTTAAGCTGCGAGGTTGGACCAGATGACCCACACTGGTCCCTTCCAACCCAACCCATTCTGTGATTCTGTGTGATTCTCTGTTTCTGGCAATTTCAAAAGCTTGCTTTGCAGATTTAATAATGCTTTGACGATGACAATTTTTAGGAAGCACTTGGAGATCTAACTGGGGGTTATTGTCTGTATGCAGTTTGTATTGTGAAACTGATGTACATTTTGCAGTAGAGAACACTGGCTCATACTGCCATGATTTTGAATTCTAGACACATGAGGATGTGACAGGTATCAGAAGAAATCATGTCTTCCTACTGCAAGGTATAGAATGGGGATTTTGGGAGTTGAATAGGGATTTAGTGTGGTGCAACTTTCTATTGTACCCTGGAAATTCTGTTTTACACAAATCTAAAGCTTTGCATAAGATTTAGAATCCAGGCAACTGCCTGTCAAGCCGAAATAATTTAGAAAACACTTAGTTTTATTAAAATAAATTTTAAATTCTTTTGTCTTTCTGAAATATATTCCCCAAAATAAAAATACCTTCACTGGACTTAAGGATCTAAAATAAATTCTTTACTGGTAGAGACTATTGAAATATTGACTGTAGCTTACGGTGATAAAGTCCACTAAAGGGGAGCAGAAGTGTAATCAGTTGCCTTATCTTACCTTCTGAGACCATCACTGTTAAATCTATTCTCTCTGTATTCAACTGGGATTATCTTTTTACCCTGAAGTATTTTTCATTGTATCTAAACTTTAAACCACTAAGTACATTTCATTCAACAGGAACCTATATTTAGGTTCGAGGGTGTAATTGCAAATCTATGCTTTTCATACTGAATTAAGTATGAGAGAACACAGGGTATTTGGACAAACATAAACTTTGGGTGGCAATTTTATCTTCAAGGAGTTATTTTATATATTTATATATATGTACACATGTATATGTACATATATGCACATATGTATGTATGTGTATATATTATAGTTACTCTAAAATCTGGGTACCAGACTGAATATTTTCTGAATGTAATTTTGGACTCTTCTTCAAGCTTTTGGTTTTGTGTTCATCGTTATTTCTAAAACATTTGCACTGGGTTGCTCCATTGACCTGCATTGTTTACCAGAATAATAATATTCAGCCTTTGATAGTTGTCTGGATAATGAGATCTTTCATTTTTATCAATAGCCATTTCTCTCTTAACTCTACTTTTTCCTCCAGGAATCTTGTATATCCGTAGTTTCTGGGACAAACCATTTCCAAAGACAACAGATTTTGTCCCCACACTAGCTTTGTCCACTCAGAATTCAGATCAAAAGCAGAATTATGTATTTTTTTCTTTTTAATCTATCGTGACCTATAAAGACTAATCAAGCACTCCATAGAAGTTCTAATTTTAACCAGAAAGCCATTAAATAATAGCTTTTATTTTGAAAACCGGCTGTTACAATGTGTGAAAAGGAGTTAAAAATTTTTATTTCTGAAACTCCTCTAGAAAAATGCAGTTCTTGTTGCCTGTCACCTTTCCTGAATTCAGTGTTTGAGGGATGGATGTTTGTCCTTACCAGAAGAGCATTGCAATGCGTTGTATAGTTGTTCTGTCTACATACGAAATGTTTAATTTTCAGATGTTTGCTGTTTATGAAAACATTTGTGTGAGTAGATGTGTTGAGATGTCTTTTCTTTGTTAATAATTGAGGCCAGTACGTAGTTTCTCACTTACTTCAATATGCTTTTCACTATTCAATTAAAGTTGTTTTGAGTACTTTTTTTTATTGAGCAAGATTTTGTTTTTGAAGTGGCCCCACACGCTTAACTGGTTTTAATTCTAAGTTCATTCCAGTGAGATAATGGTATATGCCTAGTTGGAGCTCTTTGGAACATTTTTGGGTGGATCCAGTATATTTTATTTGCTAGTCCTCTTATATTTGAATACACTGTTCTTTGCTGTAAACTTAAGAGTGTAAATGTGAAAGGAAATGCCATGAGTTCTCTTTGGGATCTCAAAGTTGGCTGTTGTCAGATTTTGAATAAAGCTGGGTAAACTGGTGGGTTTTTTCATCTGTCGTGAGTAGTGACACAACTTTGACCATAAGAAAAGTGTTGACTTTTTTCTTCCAAAATGTTTGTTTTGAGGCTACATTGATAAAGTCAGTGGGTTGGCTGTAGTACTCTGATATTCCCTGTGACACTGAGTGTAGAAGTTGAGTTCCTCCATAGCTTTTCACAATGTGGATCTCATGTCTCCAGAAAAAGATCAGGCAATTGAGATAATTTGTGGTATAATGGGGAAATCTGTGTGGTAAGTGGATATTGTTTTGCTTGGTGTGATTTATCAATTGGGGTAACAATGTGCTTTAACTCTGGTTTGCAGTCATCATAATTCTCTCGCACTATACATTGGGAATAATTTATGAATTATGCACCTAACAGCATCAGTCCAAGGGGAGGAACTGAGGTAGAACACCTCAATGAAAATGATTTTTAATTGTCTGCTTTAATTCACAAAGACAATGTTTAGACTTTTATGTCTACTGCATGGATTGTCTATACGTAGAGAAGATTATTCCAGGAGAATAATGAAAAGGAATCTAGGACGTTCAGGAATTTTTATCTTGCAGTATATGTTGATATGATGTAATTCTAATACTGTCCTCGCAGGTAAGAATAAAACAGAAATGTTGCTTTAAAACTACAGTTAAATTAGGAATCTTATCTGTGACAAATATCTCCTAACTGCTCCTGTAACCAAGGGATTTCTCTTAGAGATAATTGAGAAGAAAGCATGAGAATAACTTCAACTGTCCTTCCTCTTTGAGGAGGACAAGTGCTTAAATCTGAATTTTGAGGGCTCTGCCACTATTAGAACTAATAGAAACCATCAACCAAATAAGTTGCTCCTTCCCTGTTGACTTCTACCCTCTGTAATGGTGGTCACTGGTTCCAGTGACCTCCTCAGCTGCTTGTGCAAGACCTCCTCAATTGGAAGATTTTGTGGTTGTCGTTAGAAGAACATGATGATTATAGCAAAGAAAAATAAGACAGCATCCTTCTGGCTACAGTTGTTTATTTTAAGTTAATTCTACAGCTGAACAAAATTGTATTTACGTAGTTCTGTAAAAATTCTCAGTATTTTGAATTTCATTGGTGCTAACTCTTGGCAAACAGATTGTACATACTTGCTAAAGCCTTGCCATCTCTTGTAAACAATGTTTTGTTTTGAAGGGCTCTATTTAGATGTGGAATGAAGTAGCAGAAATGGGGGGGGGGGAAAACAATTCAAGTGTCTAAACCATAGTTTCATGGTTTTAGTATTGTTTGGGTTATTCAAGGTATCCTTATGGCAGAGTGGAGATAACACAGGCAAGATGGGCCCTGTTGGACAGCAACTGTAGGCCTATAGAGATACCATAGATTCTCTGAAATTACAGCTGAGTCCAACCTCAGCTGGCACAGTGAATTAAAAAGGAAATTTTATCCGAAAGGAATGAAACATAGTAGGGATACAAGTCTGTCTAGAATTAAGATCAAACACATCCTCAAGCCATAGAAGATAAATCCAACTTTACTCTTAAAAATGTGCAGGAATAAATAGAATACAATAGCATTCATTGGCTGTACAATCTGGACAGCTTGTTAACAAAAACTGAGGAGAAATAACAGTTTATGTTCTACTTGTCATTGATTGAATTACTACTTGTCATTGATTGAATTACTAATTGTTCTGTTTCTCTTTTAGGTTATGGTCAGACTGGTCCAGTGGTTCAGAGAGGTGGATATGACTCCATTGCTGCTGCTGTTTCTGGTCTCATGCATATCACAGGGCATGAGGTATAGTGCACAACTTACAAATTTCATAGGCTCTTTGTGCCATATACCAAAACTGGCTGCTGCATGGAACAAGTCAGCCTGTGCTAAAACATCTGTTCTGCAAACCCTCCTGAGTTCTAACAAGAGGTCTTACCTCTGGGAATCTAAGAAAATAATAGTGCTTATATACTTCAGGTATCTCACTCCAGGCTAGTAAAGAAAAATGCTCAAGAAACAGAAAATTAAAGAAAAAAAGAAAGATCCTAAATCTCCAGTGAATAAATTGACAGTGTATGCTGACCTTTTAATGGCTGCTTGCAGTCACTTCAAGAACTGTAGTAGACACATTGTTGACTGCTGAATGATGGAACCATACCTATGTGTGTGAAGTATCACTGATGCTTGGATATTAATATTCCCTTTTTAAAAGACAGAATTGTGAAGCTATCTAGGTAGCTCTGACAAAAGCTGCCTGCAAATAGGCAGAGAAATGCCATGAATTTCTGGAAAAGCTTTGTGTGCTTGCTATTCCCACTAATACCCAAGAGCTTTGGTAGTTGTGGCAGTGCAGGAAGCATGACAGTAGTTTAGTATCTGGATTCTAGAGGTACATAGAATGTGTGTCTTCACCTCAGAAAAATGCTGGTCAAATAAGCATTTAATTAAGCTGTCTTGAGTCACCTACAGATGCAGGGAATGTGGTCCCCAAATGTGCCTTCTCAAGGGAGGCAGTGTTACAAGTCTGTTCTATGCATTATAAATGCTAGATACTGTTCTGTGGTGGTGCTCCTGATACTCTGGAGGCAGTAGTGCAGATCTTCTGAGTATGATACTTGCATGCTCTAGATAAACAAGGACTTCATAAAGTTTCTGTACTCAGTGTCAGATACTCATGTTTGAGTGGGTTGTTGAAAGCTAACCACACATGATCTGGACACAACTCTATTGTAGGGTTGATATTCTGCCAATAGACTTGTTTTCTACTGAGAACAATGGCAAACATCAGAAGTTTGTACTTCTGGCAACTATTGTTACCAGAGTTGTCCTTTTTATTAGGGGAAAAAAACCAAAATCAAGCATTTTTTGACTGAGTAAGCAGAAACATTTTGTGCCTAGTGTTCTGCGACTCTCTGTTTCTGCTGTGTTTTTGGTACATACTTACAGTATATCCCATCTCAGTATTGCCTTTCCCTCGTCTTAAAATTAAAAGCCAGACACGGTTAAGGGAAAAAAAGGGTTTTTACCTCGCTATTTATAGAAGGATCCTTAAAGGTGCACCACTTCGTCCAGGTGGAATGCACCAAAATGCCCACACACGATAGATCATGTATACAATTTATAGGCTTTGCAAATTAGCACATCTATCCAAGATTCCCCAACGAGAGGATCCAGTGAACCCCTCATCCTGAGGAATCCTGGATGGGCCTGTCTTAGTTTACAGGATGTGTTCTAGGGAAGACCTTGGTTTCTCAGGATAGCATAGAGCTTTCTGGCCTCCAACTGCGAGGCCTCCAAGATGTTTGGTCTCCTGGCTTAATGGAATATTAGGACTGTACTGAGTTATCAGACTTAAGGAATTACAAGTATGTGTGCTAAAAGCACTGAGGATACATAAAAGCTATATAAAAGGGTATATAAAAGAAAAGGCAAAAATCATCATGGCATCATCAGAGCATGAGAAGACATGAAACTGAGTGCAGTCCTTACAGGCATTTCCCTTCAAATGTATAATGTATATATATGCACTAAGGAATGACTGATCACAGTAACTGTAGTGTAACTAAACTTTGCATTGTGTCTGTAGAATGGAGGTTAATACTTCCAATACAATGCCAGAAACTTCATGCACACCTCAAAATATACCAAACAAAAGAGTATAAAAACTGCTAGAAAGGGGCAAATGTTGTTACTACAACATGAATAAAGGAAAGTATATAGAAAAATTAAAAAAAACCAGTACTCTTGAACAGCTTTTCAATGATATGTGAATGCCAGAATGAATAACTGTTATTCTGAATAATTGCATGTGAGTTATATTATGAAAGTAATAGTCCTCAGTGGCTATTATGAAGATGGATTTTATTAAGAGATTGTGTTAAGATCTACACTGGAAAACCAGATGTTCGCATCACCTCACCAGGACTTGAGGCAATGTAATCATAGAAATCATTTAGTCATTGTCAGTAACAGCTTTGTTCACTGGGGACTTCTAACAGTTCATTCAAACTTAGTCACTGTTTTGCATGATTAAAATAAACATGCTAAAATTTGCTTATTGTTCTTTATTTGAATTTGTTTATGTAGTATTTCCTCAGTTTCTCAAAACCATTTTTTGATATATAGAGGGACGGTTTTGTTTCAAAGGCTTAAGTAGTCAATGACTCCAAAGAAACAAATGCGGTTTTTGTTGTTGCAGTGAAAACTTACCCGAGTGGTTGTAAAATCATATTGTATGCTTGTTTGAAAGTTACTTTGAAATAGCAAAGTATTATTAATAGTAAAATCTTCCATGGTTTTCTTACATTTATGTTCATATGACTGAATTGTGTTTAAAATTTCACAAAACTAAAAAACTAAGTCTGAACAAAAGTAGAAAACCTTGTTTCAATCAACATGAAGAAAAGTGGCCAAAGTAAAGAAGAAAAAAGAATCTTACTCTTTCATATTGTTTTTTCTTAATAAAGCTTAAATTATTTGTTGACCAGATAACATGAAATAATGTGCTAAAAGTAGTAAGTTCATTTGAATGGGTAGACTAGGGTCTAATTTATTTTTTAGAATAAAATAGAAAAGGCCACTCCTGTGAACGGGAGGTGAAAAAAAAAGGAAAGGTTATAACAGGTGGTTTTCGTTTTGTATTTAATTGCAGTCGCTATAGGTAAATCAGCATAACATCAGTGCAACAGAGCTCTTTGGAAATGTCCCTTTGGTAAACAAACCACTGAATGTTCTGGCAGGATGGTCTTAGAGGCAGAAGCTGATGCAGCAGACAAATTGTAATGAATCTGAGCAGCAGCAACAAAGCATCTACTACACTACTGAGGTGCTTAATGTTGAGGTATACATATTTATATCGAGGTATACATATTTATAGCTCCATAGAAAGCATTTTAATAATAGGATACTAAAATTTTGTCCTGTATCTGACATATTCAAAAATGTATAAATCCGATAGCAGTATAAATTCCTGCCTGTTTTTTTTGTTTTTTCTTTCTTTCTTTTTTCCTGGTATCACTTAATGGTAATAACTTTGAAATGCTGCTGAGTGATATTCTGAACCTTGAAAACAAGCTACAGCTTCTGCAATATTGCAAAATTATTGGCACAAACAACTGCATTTGTGCTAGTGTTGTTTTTGCTGATTGTACAAACCCAAACACAGTAGAATAGTGTCTATAAATCATGGTTTTGTGTACAGAAACCTGCACGGAATCCAAGCTCTTACACGTGTACTTGATTATTTCTGTATTAGAAGTGTATCACACCTGTGGAATTTGAAATTCTAATGTGTTTATAAGGGGAATCTGTTTTGTGTAAATTGCTAATACAAACCCATTTTGAATGAAAGTAGTTGCTTCAGGACACATTCAGGTTTTCTTTACATAAATTAAAATATGCTAAAGGACGAAGTTTGCACTGATGACACTATTATTGTCCTTGATGACATAATTTATAGATATTTCCTGGTTAAACGCCACTTTCAACTTTCATATTTGATGAACAGAAAGCTCTTACTTAATATATTCAGATATATCAGTGCCAGATGAATATCCCTTTGATGAAAATTTCTATGACTCATCAAGGCAATAACTTGAAATTAATTAAATAAAACCCAATTTAGTTACAAATCCCTTTCCATCTCCTAGTGGATTATCACATGTGGTCTTCAATATTTGAAGAACCTTTATGGTGGTATATTCTTTCTCATGGAAAAAACATTTTGCTTTACTGAATGTGAGACAGCATTTAATCTGCAATCCAGAGAGGCCATTCTTTGGTTTAAAACCAAGCAAACTGTAGCAATAGAATACACATAGTATATATAGCTCAGAGCTGCTGAAAAATACAACCATTGCTGGTTCATATTAGCTTCAGCAATTATTTCACATCTGTAAAGACTACTGGACTTAGAAGGCTTTTATTAAGCATGTCATTTCAAAAAAATTTTCATTTTAAATGGACAATTTTTTATTATTGATGTAAGTTTGGGAAGAGAAATTATGTCAAAGGGAAAAAAAAAAAAAAAAAAAGGACTGTGGCAAGGAAGCTTCTAAAACATGTTGTGGCTATATCTGGGCCAGAATATGTCGACAAATTGTAAGGAATTTAGCAAACAGCAAAAATTAGGAATAAAAGTGTAAACTATAAGATTGAGCAATAGCAAAGAACAGTGATTTAAAAAGAAAAGGCCTGCTGTATTGGTACGAATTTTTATCCTTTCAAATGAGGGAAGGGCAGGTCCTGATGCTGCACCTAATTTAGGGTTCAAGCCAGCCTCTGGGGCTGGATGGCAGCTTTGTTTGCTTAAGGCACATTCTCCCTGGCTACAGCTACATTTGGTCTTCCTCCCAGAACAATAATATCATTTCTGTCTGGCAGGGGTGGTGGTGTTTGTCACTTTTGACATAATTTACTTGAATAAAATATACTGTATAGATCTTTACTTTGCCCAGGTAACTGGTATAATGTTAGCTACACAAAAGTACTGCTGTGCTGTCAGAAGCTCTGTCTAAAGGAAGGTATTTCTCTGTGCTTTTAGCTTTATCCTTCGTGTAAAGCAGCTTCATATCCCTTGTTCTGCAGGATAGCAATAAAAGCCTGAATGAATCCATTTCACAGTACTTACTTACACCTGTGCATCCTGCCACAGAAAGACTGGTTTATGGCACAGGAGCTGATTGAAGCTGATTAAATGGTGAGAAATGGCAGCTAGTCATGAGTCTTAGTAGAAAGACCAAGGAAGGCTAGAAATTGTGTGGACTGGTTCAGAATTCTAGGTTGTGGAGTGTTAGGATAAAGCAAAGCCAACACGTTAAAAATAGCATAGCAGTATAGTGCTAGTAGTTTACAGGAGTGTTCTGTGAGGGGAAATTGTGAGTTCTTTTAGAAATAAAGGTGAACTTTTTACTGAGGCAAAGGAAGTGTTTGCTTTTAAACATTAGGTAGTTTAGTACTTGATGAGGAAGGTTCTGGAATTCATATGTAACCACTTATTAAAAAAATCCCAATTTCTCCATCTTCAAAATGTAGTGTTCTCCTTCAAGGGTGAAATTAATGACACTCTGAAAACAGTGGAAAGTGTTTTCAAACTAACAATGTCGCAGCACATCTGTTTGGAAAATCTAAAGTCTTTTTGATTTCTTCTCAACCCAGTGAATGTAATGAAGAGGCTATAATAAAGAAAGAACAATTTAACAAACTGATTACTTGCAACAGATAATATGGCTTAATTTTTTTTTTTGTTTTGGTTGGGTCTTTTTGTGTCTGGGGGGGAGTTTGTTTTTGGGATTTTTTTGTTTGTTTGTGTGTGGGTTTTTGTTTGTTTGTTTTTTTCCTTTTATTTCTCTGTGGTAGCTCTGAGGAGCTAAAACCTTCTCATGGGCTAATTAGTTTTCCCAGTAGGCCTGTGCATATAAAAGTGAAGAATGAACTTTACTCGTTTTCCCCAGAGTTGGGTACAATGAGAGTTGTAAAGAGCTGAAACCTTTGAGTTATGTTTTCTATTGGGAAGCTGAAGTAGCTTAGTGTAGAGTCTGGAGAAGGAAGAAATAAGGGATTCTTCAAAAAAGTAGTATTTCCTAAAGCAGTGTTCACCTTAATATTATGTATTTTATATATCATCCTATGGATATCTAGGCTATAGATAGTCACAAACTAATCCTTAGTGCAGTTTGAATGAGAGTATTAAAGAGAATGTTTTTTTGAACTTTGTTATATTTTATACAGATTTTATAATTTTTAGTCAATTTAATGATATGAATAAAATAGCAGCCTTTTCCATCTAATGAGGAAAATACTGTCCTCTGTCTTTTATTTCAGAATTGCTCTATTAGTGTAATTGATAATAAAATAAAAAATTTTAAAGAAAAATATAGTAACTTATATAAGACTTGATATCAGACTTATGTAAATCCTGCTGAAATGCAAAAGAAAAATGATAGTGAAGATTAATTTTCTTACATGAAGCCAAGACACTCTTTTTTTAATAATTATCAGTAAACAATTCTTGCATCTTATTTTGAAGATTATTATTACAATAATTATACTCAGGAGTTTAGAAATGGCTAATTAAAATAATTCTGTAAATTCAGTTTTATTGAATTTATGCCACATCAGTTTAAATACATTTATGGTAACTTGACAAACAGTTATTATGTATCAATTATACTGATTTTAAGTTGTCATATGGTAGGCTTACTTGGCTGCCAGAGCTCTGGAACAATCTCATTAGCTTTGCACTGCTATTTTTCTTCAAAATTTGAAAACATAAAAAAAAAAAGAACCAACAAAGAATAAGACTTCAAAATAAGGAACTGCTGTGACAATCTCATCACCTGACCTCCTACTTTTCAGAGTAGGAAATGGGAGAATATTTCAGAAGAAGCACTTTAAAGATGCTATGATAAAAGCCTAGCTGGGCTGAAATTAGAAGTTCATTTTGCCATTGATTTCAGACGGGATATATCATGCCAATGACTACAGAAGTTCTGAAACATATGATGTAAAATGAAGATTCTTCCCTTGATGCCAGAAAAGGGATGACATACAAAAAAAGGATATTTGAACAAACAGCTTTTCAGTGACTTCAAAGGTCACGAATTTGCATGTATTTGCATGTGTAATATTTACATGTGTAAACAAAAAGTTGTTTTCGTTTTCTTACTAGAAGCCCGGAGTGTGTATACTGGAAAATACAAAACTGAGCTTTGAACTGGGGAGGGACTGAAGAGGAGGGAGAAAAAGGAAACGAGAAGGATGAAGCAATATGGTTCCGCCTTTTAAACAGACAGGCACCTGTGTCAGCATACTGTGGAAATTGTTTAGGCCTTTGGCTTCTAGACATAATAAAATTCAGTCTTCACTAGCTTGTCTTGTCTCTAAAATTACCTCCTTTCTTTTTGCACTGGTGAGTTGAAGCATTATATTATTAGAGACAAAAAGTTGCATAATAAATCCTTCATGATTTTCAGTATGCGACATCACAAAGTGGCAGTTTTGTGTTCGTGCTGCAAGAATATCTGGTTTTCAGTGCTGGTTTTCATACATCAGTTCACTCAAAGATATTAATTTATTGCACTAACTGCAATTGAGTGCAAGCATCCAACCAATTCCTTATGTGCCAAGTGGCTGGTTTAGAGACAAACATGTCAAGTGGGACAGTGTCAAATGCTTTGCACAGGTCCAAGTAGATGACATCAGTCACTCTTCCCAGATCTACTACTGCTGTAACCCCATCATAGAAGGCCACTAAATTTGTCAGGCACAATTTGCCCACAGTGAAGCCATGTTGGCTGTCACAAATCACCTGCTTATTTTCCACGAGACTTAGCACAGCTTCCAGGAGAATCTGCTCCATAATCCTGCTGGATAGGAAGAGGAGACTAGGAGACTGGTGGGCCCATAGTTCCCTGGCTCTCCTTTTTTACCCTTTTTAAATATGGGGGTTATATTTCCCTTTTTCCAGTCAGTGGGAACTTCTTTGGACTACCATGACTTCTCAAATATGGTGGGTAGTGGCTTAGCCATTCCCACTGCCAAATCCTTCGGGTCCTGCAGATGTATGTCATCAGGTCCAATGGATTTATGCACCTTCAGGTTCCTTAGATGGTCTTGAACCTCATCTTTTCCTACAGCATGTGGTTCTGTGTTGCTGTCTCTCCAACAGATGTTGGGGTGGTTGAAGCCCCCCATGAGGACCAGGGCTTGTGAATGCGAGGCCGCTGCCATCTGTCTATAGGGGGCCCCATCCACTCCATCTCCCTGAATGGGCGCGCGTAGCAGGATTAAAACATTACCTGCAATTGCCCTCCCTGTGCTCTGTCAGCTCTTCACCCATCCCCACTGAAATTCTGTGTGCTCCGGCTGGTCACTGACACAGAGGGAAACACTGCCTCCTTGTCTCCTCTGCCTGTCCTTCCTAAAGAGCCTATATCCCTCCATTCCAACACTTCAGTCACAGGAGTCATTCCACCATATCTCTGTCAAGCCAGTAAGATCCCAGCTCTGCACAATCATATTGTCTCTGCTTGTTTTCCTGCTTTTAATTTTTTTCTTTGTTTATTGTTTTGTTTGTCTTGTTTCATTTTGGGGTGTTTTCTTTTTCTTTAGGATGGTGAGCCAGTTAGAGCAGGAGTAGCAATGACAGACCTTGCTACTGGGTTGTATACGTATGGAGCAATTATGGCTGGTTTACTTCAGAGGTACAAGACAGGAAAAGGACTACACATTGACTGCAATCTCTTGTCAACTCAGGTAGGAGTTGTAAAAAAATTGCTTTTTGTTGTGTGGATGTTTGAACCTAAGAATACCATGTGGATGTAAATTAATGTGCATTAGTTGATATAACTAATGACAACAAAAATAATGGCAGTAATGACATTAGTGATCATTCTCTTAACCTGCCACTGTGGTAGTGACCATTTTATATGACATGGTTATTGTTACTACTGCAGTAAGTTTGGTTTTCGCTTTTTACAAAGGACTACCATGTTCTTTGAAAACACAGGTTAATCAAGGTTTGTAATATCGCAGAGATTGTAACAGTTGTAGTAATTTGAGACAAGCCGAAGTGGTGAAGCCATTGTTGAAAGGAACGCTTTGGCACTGGGTAATGTTACTTCTAGAGGAACTGAAGAACTTGTGCAAAATCACTCAGAGGAATAAAGTATCACCCAAGTTTCAAAGTAATGTAATCCGGGAGGGATGCCTTGTGGCTCTGGGAGTTAAAGAATGAGGCAAGCTAGAAGATGCAGCATTTTGCCTAGGCATTAAATGTTGGAGTGAGAGCTCCTCTGGACCCAGGCCCAGAAGAGGCCCAGAGCACAGGGATTGAATTAAAATCTTTGGATAAGCTGAGATACATGCAGTCACACCAAAGTGAAATAGAAATATAGATTTTTAACTTTTAGTAGAAATATATTTAAAGTATTTTTAAACACTGAAAAGCTGCAGCAAAGAGACCTAAGACACAGATTTGTGCTGCAGCAGCTTTACCCTCTCACAGAATTTCTTTAGTTTAGACAAAACATAGATAGAACTATACTGTTCACATTTTTTAGATAGAGTGTTCACATAAACAATAGAAGCTGATAAAATTATGTACGCAAATTTGTGTAAGACTTGTGTCAGATTTACGATCATTAGAATTGCACCAGGATAGGTTGAGAGAAGAAAGTTAGAATCGTGTGTTCATTTTATTCGTCAAATAACAAATATAATCCACACTTCTGTAAGTTTAGAGTAGAGAAGAAGATAAGAAGAAGATGCTGTTTTCTGCCTGCTGTTAGCCTGCTGCTTTATTATGCTTCCCCTTCGAACTCTACCTTCCAAAGTCTATGGAACTAAGAAATAGACTTTAGCAAGCAGCTCTGCTCTCTTAACTCTCTTTCCCTATTGGGAACGAGTCCCATCCAGCTCAACAACTAAAGGCACAGTTGTTTTGATCATGAAAGATACACCATATACTACAAATAACGAGAACTTTAACTCTTCTTGGGATATTTAAACACCATTGGTGCAATGATTTATAATTTCTCAAAAGCAAGTGACATCAGTATGAGGTGCACATGATCAGATACGATACGTTGTCTTGCTGATGTAGGTACTTGCTGGTATCAACTGGGCATATGGTAGAGAGGAATTTTTATTTACGTTTTAAGGTGTGCCTAAAAACTGTATGCAGTCCTAATTAAAGTGACTACAGTGTTCCGTTGTTTTCTTCTTTATTCAATAGTATTTTTCTTCACATTATACCTGTCAGTACAGTTGAGAACAGACAGTGCCCATTGTGCTAAAAGTTGGTCCCGGTGTGAGCAAGAGGTTGGACACCTATACCATTGTATGATAACAATGATTGAGACTAATGATTGAGGTTGCTCTTGTTTTAGTGCCTACTGCTTTTGTCTGAATAACTAATGAAATCAGAAAGGAGGGGAAATCCTTGCTTAATCAATAAAGAACTTTTCATTTGTTTCAGAGCAAATTTTTATAAGAACTGAACTTAATTATACTTCAATATATTCGTAAATGTTGTGTCTGTATTGGAAAAATGTTTAGAAAAAAAGCAGTTTAGAAAAATATTTTAAATGTGTATTAAATGTGTATTAAATATTTTATATATATATGGATATAGGGTCGTTTTATGTTTAAGGTATTGTAGTGTTATATATTATGGCAGCTGCTCCTTGATCTTTTTAATTTCTAATTTTATTAAAAATACTTCTGGTGATTTTTATTAATTTCCAGAGTAATTTGGGGGGGTGGGGGGGTAGCATGGGGTGTGTGTGTTTAATTCCGCGTTCCACTGGTTTCGGGATTTTTTTTTTAATGAAGTCTTCCTGAATATTATTAGATATTTTATCAAATGCTGAAAGCAGGAGTTGAAGTTAGGTGTTTCTGTAGCTCTCTTATTTCAGCTTCTTTTTTAACCTTATTTGTCTTTATAATCTTTTTCCTTGGTTAGGGTAGATTTGTCTATGCACAGAAGTGTTCTTATATTGCAAAATTTCCATCGGAAGTTCCACATCATGGTCCTTTAGGCCACTCACTGGCATACACAAGAAAGAGATTGAAAACCTGGATAGATGTTAGTGAACAAAGCATGTGACATGGTGTTTGTCTTCTACGTGATTAGTTGAAGCACTGCTAAGTGGTCAAGGAAAAGCTTAGTAGTTTTTTGGGGTTTTTTTAAACATTAACCACTCCCCTGCTTGTTATCAAATTATAGTTATCTAAAAGCTATTAAGAAGTAATTCCATAAATACACACTCTCATTGAAAAATAAATGTTTTTATTTATTTCAGTGTTGTGTAAATGAAATTCAAATAAGTTGGTGTATTGGAACAGAGTATGGATAAAAAGTGTTATTCAGAAAACAGCTCTTTTGTTTTAGATAGCCCTGTTGCTTCAGTCCAAATTAATTTTAGGGTGTTGGCCCAAGACTGTAATGAGAACAGGTATTAAATTGGAAGAAGTATTTATGTATGAGGTTCTAAAGTACAAAAAATAAAAACATGTGATGAATCCCATTAAAAAGATGTGTTACAATGAATGAAGGTAAACATAAGTTGCAGCTGAGTCTCTCTCAGACAGAATATCTAGTGTGTTGGTTCATTTTCTTTCCTTTTGTAAGACTGGTGGTTACTTTTAAGTCTTTAAGGGTGAGTGTCTCTACTAAGAAAAAGTAGAACAAATCTGAAAATTAATGTAAATAAATAAATTACTCTTGCAAATCTTCTGATGGTAATGAGTTATTTTAAAGGAATTTAGACAATTACTGTGATATGATCAGGGTCTTTAAAGATACATGTTTCCAAATAGATTTTGGATTTATGTCCCAACTGGGTATCTAAAGCTAGCTTTTCCTCATGTGATGAATGTTTCAGAAGAACACCTTTTGAAGTTTCTCATGGATGCTGCCAAAAAAATAAGGAACCTAAAGTTTTAGACTTTCACTGTATTAGGTTGTTGTTCCTGTTGATTAATGGTAGGATCTAGAGGTCCAACAGAGACATCGTGATGACTTTTCCTTCAGCATGAGATTCACTGAAGTGTAGTAATTTTTAATAAGAAAAAAAGGAATCTTCTATGTATGCTGAACCATCCTATTTATAGTGTTGTGACAGCGGGGTCTTGTATGAAACTTCTTGGTTTTGCCAGCATTTCATGCACTGAGCTAATGGAGCAATGTGCTTGGAGCTTTTGTCCATCCCTTCATCTGAACTGAAAGTTGTGAACCTGGCCAATACATATGTCTTCATTGTTCAGTGTTGATAACTTTGACTATGTCAAAAAGGAATAAAAAACCCCAGGGGTTAAGTCACTCAGGTGATTAGAAAATCTTGAAAATTGCTTGGTTTATTTTATAGCAGAAACCCAAGCATCTCTAAATGTCCAAGTATCACTTCTCTGCATGCCTTTTAGAAATGCAAGAGGATTTAAGGTTTCTTTTGCGGAGGGGCAGGCTGGAGAATGCTTTTGATACTAATTTCCTGCACAGACATGCAAATAACAAAGAGCACTGAACTGAATTCAACTGCCAACAAAACTGATCTGAAGCTTTTTAAAGAACCATCCCACTGACTGGCAAGTTAGTTTTGTATTTGTGATCTGTGTAGAACCAAATTATAAGTGAGAGCCTGTTCTCTGAAGAAATATTATTTTGTATTTTAAACACTTATTGCTACCAAAGAAAATTTCTTTCCCCACAACAAAATAGGATTCCAGGATTTTTTTGAACGAGAGATATGGTAACTCTTAGGATGTGGTTTTGCAGTGAGCAGAAACTTTCTATATCTCTCATCTATAAACTTTTAACCCATGTCATATGATTCCTTTGAAATTTTTGACTTTTAGATGATTCACAGTTCTCAGCTCCAGACCTTTCAGCATCTAAATAGTGTCCTTTAGATGATACTGGTAAATAAGAAGGAAGTTGGGTTTGGATTTGGTTCCAATTATGCAATTGTGCCTTTTCTTCTGTTGTGGCTTAAAAAAAATCTCTTGGAAGTTTTAATATCCTTCCTGTATTTAATTATGACCAGGCTCCAACAAATGCTGTAATAAGTTGGTTTTGTTTGGATTAAAAATCTGCAAGAAATATTTTACATTTAACATTTTTTCAGTTTTGAAGTATATTTTTTTCCAGATTCCATAGACAGGATAATGTGGCTAATATTGTTTGTAGAACGTGATTGTTCATCCGACACTTCTCTGCTTCTAATTACTATGTTTTAGTTTGTATTTGCCATAGCAAACACTTAATCTTCTTAAAATATTGAAATTACTCTAGAAAAACCTAGAAAATTGGTATAAATGATTTTCTTTATTTCATTTTTGTGCTTAATTTGACAATTAGTTTACTTGAGGGAATGATGAGGGTAAGAGGCTATTAGTTTTTGTTTCTGCATCACATTTTCCCAAGACCATTCTGTTTAAGGCTTATCTATTTAAGGTGCTTTCAGTGCTATCTATTCAGGGCTTTCATGGCATGTGTTTTAGCATTTCCTGAGTATAGGTGAAACTGGTAACAGTTGCATACTGCCTGTAGGACATACATGGCATAATTGAATCCCTGAGCAGTAAGTGGTGTGGAAATATCAATCCTGGAACTCAAATACTGTTCAGGTGTCTTGGTTGTATCTTGTTGCTTCTCTACTTGCTGAGAGTCATGAGTTGACTGAATACCAAAAGAAAATTGTCTTTTTTAGGGATTATTGCTTCTGGTGATTTTGGAGGCCAGCTATGAGGACTGTTACACAGTTGTCTTGTTTTTGGGTATGGTTTGAATAAGTGGTTTTTTTACAAGCTTATGAAGCATCATCTTTGCAAAACATTGTATTCTTAATCTCCATCATAATAAAAAATTGAGCATGTACTGTATGGAGATGTCATCTTTTTCACTGTGTAGCTCTCATATGGAAAAATAACAAAATCTGAATTAATGTGAACATTTCTTTAAACATATATTGCACTTTAAACACTTCTTGGCCTGTATTCTTGACAATTTCCATTGTGGACAGCTGTATAACTAAGAACAGAACTTATCCCTCTGGGTTTTAAGCAGCCAGAATTTGATTGAATAGACCAGAAGACCATACTAACATGACAGTAACTCAATTTAATATTGGCCTCTGTGGAATGTGTGTTATGATTTCTAATGATTAGTTATGCATTCATTGGTACAACGTCCTCCAACTGGATCTTGGTGTTATTTAGTGGCTTTCTTTACTCTGTAAACAGAGTACATATTCAAATTGCAAGGGCATTTCTTCTTTAACTGCTACCTGACTGTAAATTCTGTCTTTTTGTCTTTGTTACCATTGTTCTTGTGCTAAAGAAACCAAGCCTGAATGAGTTGCAGCTTCATTTTCCTGTGTTGATCTGCCTCTGCCATTAATTAGAGAAAGACTAGAAAGGAGATAGAAAAAAGATGCCCCTTTATTACTAAAAAAAAATAAAAATGGCTGCCTGGAGTGGGTAGAGAAGGCAGTTTGAAGACAAAGGAAGACATTTATTTTAATGAGTTTTTAATTTAGATGACCTTTAAATAAGGGTGTAATCTTGGAAATGGAATCAAGATGTTTATTACCAGCAGATCAGATTTCAGAATCATGCTGAGTATTAGGAGAAGGATAACCTGTGTAATTGAAAAGAAAGGGGAATGATTTAAGTAACTAGTAGCAGAACAAACACATTTTGTGTACCCCAAAATCTCACCTGAATCTCACCTTCTAAACTCATAGAAGCTTTCAGAAGTCATTCTATAAGTTCATCAAATTAGGATAGAGCCTTTCAACACATTATGCTCCATTTGTTTATGTAAATAACAAGTAAAAGGGTTGTAACTTCATGGAAGAGGTTTCAGTTTTATGTCACGGAAAACTCTAAGTTAGCAAGACAGCTGATTTTTATGTGCTGTTGAACCTCTAATAAACCTTAACAAGTGTGGCATTTTTGGATATGCTGATAGAACTCCAGCTAAGGTTTCAACACTGCTTAGTTTGATTACTTCAGATAATTTTCATTAAAATTTCTCTGTAGATTATAATTTATAAAAAAAAAAAAGGTGAAGTAAAGGATGATGCTAAAACCCATTTGAAATAATGACTTCCTTTGGTCTGATGAAGTCCTGCTGCCAGAATTTCTCTTTGTATTCAGCACAGTATTATTTCTGTATTCAGTATTGGTTTTGGCTAATCGGTCAGATTGCAAACTCTTTAGAGAAGTGACATGTGATTATGCCAAAAGTCATAATTTATTACTTATTATGTTACAGTGAAAGCTATAAAAAATGTGTTCAGACTCTAGTTTAGGACTTCAAAAACAGGTATCCATTAAACAGCCTGAAAGTCATAGAATCATCAAAGTTGAAAGAGACCCTTAAGATCATGAAGTCCAGTTGTCAACCCCAAACTACCACTATAACCCCTAAACCACTAAACCACATCACCCAGAACCAGATACTTCTTAGACATCTCCAGAGATGGTGACTCCACCACCTCCCTGGGCAACCTATTCCAATGCCTGACCACCCTAACACTGAATTTATTTTCCTAGTATCTAATCTGAATCTCCCCTGTCTCAGTTTAAGGCCATTTCCTCTGGTCCTCTCACTGCAGGCACAGCAGAAGAGACCAGGCCCCACCTCACTACAACCTCCTTTCAGGGAGTTGTAGAGATCAGTGGGGTCACTCCTGAGCCCCCTCCTCTGGAGAATAAACAACCTCAGCTCCCTCAGCCATTCCTCATAAGACCACTCCTCATGTTTTCCAGACCTTTCACAAGCCTTATTGCCTTTCCTTGGACACGCTCCAGCACCTCAATATCTTTTCTAGAGTGAGAGGCCCAGAACTGAGCACAGCACTCGAGGTGTGGCCTCCCCAGTGCCGAGTACAGGAGGGTGATCACTGCCCTGGTCCTGCTGGCCACACTGTTCTTCATAGAGGCCAGGATGCCACTGATCTTCTTGGCCACCTGGGCACACTGCTGGCTCATATCGAGCCAAATGTTAACCAGCACCCCCAGGTCCCTTTCTGCTGAACAGCTCTTGAACCTCTCCTCCCCAGGCTGGTAAGGGTGCATGGGGTTGCTGCGACCTGAGTGCACGACCCAGAACTTCCCCTTTGTCCTCACGCTGTTGTCCTCAGCCCATTGATAAAGCCTGTCCAGGTTTCTCTGCAGAGCCTTCCTACTCTTGAGCACATCAACACTCCCACCCAACTGAGTCCCCAGGTCCGGATCACCAATAAAGATGTTAAACAGGGACCAGCCCCAAAACTGAGCCCTGGGGAACACTGCTAGTGACCCACTCCCAGGTGGATTTAGTTCCATTCACCACAACTCTCTGGGCCTGGCCATCCAGCCAGGTTTCTACCTACCAAAGAGTCCACCCATCCAAGCAACGAGCAGCCAGGTTTTCTAGGAGGATGCTGTGGGAGACTGTCAAATGCTTTACTGAAGTCTAGCCAGAGTATGTCCACAGCCTTTCCCTCATCTAGTAAGTGGGTCACTTGGTCATAGAAGAAGGTCAGGGAGATCAAGCAGGACCTGCCTTTCATAAATGCATGTTGGCTGGGCTTGATCCCCTGATTGTCCTGCATGTGCCATGTAATGGCACTCAGCATGATCTCTTCCACAACCTTGGTTGGAACTGAGGGCAGGCTGACAGGCCTGTAGTACCCTGAATCATCCTTCAGACACTTGTAGATTGGCTTTAGATTTGCTAATTTCCAGTCAGCTGGAACTTCTCCAGTTAACAAGGACTGCTGGTAGAGGATTGAGAGTGGTTTAACAAGTTCTTTTGCTAGTTCCCTCATTACTCTGGAGTGGATCAATGTGACCATCAATGTGGGTGTCTAGTCAGAGTTCAGTTATTTGTTAAAATGTCTTGCCTTGCTTTGAATGAATTTTGTAGTACTAGATTTCCCTGATAAATATATTTGAAGTTACTTTTATTCTAGTGTCCTCTGTAATAAAATCTTTTGGGGTTTTTCTGGTACTACTTAAACGATTTTGTAGATTGATTAAAAAATAACTTCCTTCTTTAGGGTATCATTTGCAATGTTTCCACTATTTAAAAAGCATTATATAGAAATGCCATATTTTGACTCCAGACTCATTGGTAATACTCAAGTGAAATAGAACTTTGGACCACATTTCTCTGACTTGTATGCTGTGTAACAGCTTAGTAGATGAACTACATCTGAAATGTGAAAAGCATTAAAGTACTCAAAAGAGCATTATGGAGCTTGCTTAATGCTGCAGAGGCACAGAAATTATAATCTTGTAAAACATCCTGTTTCAAACATTTCATTCAATTGCATGGATTTGTTTCTTGTGTCATTCCTGTAGTGCATTAGCACCTAAATACTTAATGGGTGGTGAATGGAGATTTTCAGTGTTAGAACTAAAACCATTGTTGTTCTGCCAAGGTAATACTGTAATGAATGGGAGATTTTGCTGTGGTAATAGGGAGATAATATTTGCACGTTTCTTACACAACCATATAGACATGAGTTGTTTCTGTATGTGCCTCCCTGTATATCAAATGAAAAGTCTAAAAATCTACCTGTTTTCACTGCTGCAGCACAAGCTGTTGAAATTACTATTATATTTTTTTTGTAATTGTTCACTACAGATAAGATGAAAATTACATTGTCAGTAGACAAACACACCTAAGATTCTTTTTTCTGTGCAAGTGTTAATGCTGACAAATGTGGAGACAAAAAAGATGAGTGCTGTAAATGGTTAGATATATGCATATTTTCATTGCAAATGGTGCTGTTCCTAATAATAAGATCAAAAGTGGAAAGTGCCTTAATACGGCTTGTTTTGGATGTTGACAGCTTTCTATGGATAAGCATCCTTATTAATGATTAAATAAAAAAATAATATCCTTCAGAAAGTGTATGTAGCATCCAATTTGGAGTCTCTGGATACTACACTATTGCAAACAAGAAGAAAAATTGCTATAGTTATTCTGATGGCTGTCTGCACAGGTAATTAAGTTTTATATGAGCAAAATCTGTTTGTCTTCATTGTATTTTTATGCTTTCTTGTTTCCATTCTCAGTTGTCAATTATAGCTACTATTTTTGAATAGAAAAGAATCATTTAGGTTGATCATCAAGTAACTGAGCACTGCCAAGTCCACCACTAAAGCATGCCTCTAAAATGCCGCATCTTTTAAATACCTCCAGGTATAGTGACTCCAACACTTCCCTGGGCAGCCTGTTTCAATGGCTGAAAACCCTTTCTGTGAAAAAATGTTTCCTAGGATCTAATCTAAACCTCCTGGGTTTAGAGACCTTTTCCTCTCATCTTATCACTTGTTGCCTGGGAGAAGAGACTGGCCCCCCACTTCACTACAGCCTCCTTTCAGGAAGTTGTAGAGACCAATAAGGGTCATCTCTGAGCCTCCTTTTCTCCTGTCTGAACAATGCAAGCTCCCACAGCTGCGTCTCATCAGACTTGTGCTCCAGATCCTTCACCAGCTTCATTGCCCTTCTCTGGACGTGCTTCAGCACCTCAATGTCTTTTTGGTAGTGAGGGGCCCAAAACTGAGCATAGGATTTGAGGCCGCACCAGTTCTGGTTATAGAGCACTGCCCTGCTCCTGCTGGCCACACTATTTTTGATACAGGCCAGGATGCCATTGGCCTTCTTGGCTGCCTGGACACACACTGGCTCATGCTCAGCCAGGTGTCGACCAGCACCCCCAGTTACTTTTCCACTGGGCAGTTTTCCAGCCACTGCCCTCAGCCTGTAGCACTGCCTGGGGTTGTTGTGAACCAAGTGCAGGATCCAGCACTTCTTGTTGAACCTCATACCAGTGGCTGAGGTCTGTCCAGAGACCTGTTCAGGTCCCTATGCAGGGCCTTCCTACCATCCAGCAGATCATCACTGCCGCCCAGCTTGGTGTCATCTGCAAACTGACTGAGGGTGCACTCAGTCACCTTGTCCAGTGTATTGTTAAGATGTTAAACAAAACTGGCCCGAATACTGAGCTGTGGGGAACTAGTGACTGGCTGGATGTAGCACCATTCACCACCACTCTCTAGGCCCAGCCATCCAGCCAGTTTTTTTATCCAGCAGAAAGTGCACCCATCCAAGCCATGAGCACAAGAAGGCTGTGGGAGTGTCAAAGGCTTTTCTAAAGTCCAGGTAGACAACATCCACAGCCTTTTCCTCATCCACTAAGTGAGTTACCTTGCCATAGAAGATCAGGTTGGTCAAGTAGGACGTGACTTTCATAAACCTATACTGACTGGGCCTGATCCTCTGTTTGTTGGGCATGTGCGGCATGATGATCCTATGCCTGAACCTTTAGGTGTTCCTTCCTGTAGAATATACAGCCTTCCTAGACCTCTTTGTCCTACAGGACTTCTTTCCATGGGACTGTCTCAACCAGTCTCCTAAACAGGTGAAAGTCTGCCCTCTGGAATTCCAAGGTAACAGTTCTCCTGACTGTCCTCTCCTTCCTTCTGCAAGAATTAAAAATTCTGTCATTTCATGATTGCTGTGCTCAAGACATCCTTCCACCCCCACACAGAAGTCCTTCTCTGTTCACAAGCAACAGGTCCAGAGGGCCCTTTCCCTAGTTGGCTCTCACCAAGTGCCTCAGCAAGTAATTTTCCACACACTCCAGATACCTCCTAGACTATTTCCTCTTTGTTGTGTTGTATTTTCAAAACATCTATCTAGTATATTGAAGTCCCTCATGAGAACAAGGGATAGCAATTGTGAGACTTCTCTCAGCTGCTCACAGAATATTCCATCTGCCTTTTATCCTGGTTGGGCGGTCTATAGGACTGCCACCGTGATGTCTGCCCTGTTGGCTTTCTTGATTCTTACCCATGAGTATTCAACCCTATCATCACCATCATTCAGCTCTAGAAAACCAAGACACAAAATGTGTAAGAGAAACCTGTATATAATGTAGCAGAATAAACTTTTTATAAGTTGAATTTTGCCTGGACATAGTAAAGCTATGTGAACTACAGAACACAATGCATTTAATAGTTCAATGCATATATAGCCTTTATTCAGAGAGAATAAAGTCTTGAGGAAATAATTGTAGAAGTTTATGGCTGGAGTTGTCTGATACGTCTGTTATCAACATCTGATTTCATTTGTTAGAGTGCTGCCAAAGTTTTAACTGTTTTGGCTGAATTTTCCATGTCATGGAAAAGAAAAGGGATTTGTTTTCAAAGTTACTGTTAAAATGATTCATCTGTTTCCAGGATCATGTTATGGGAAAATATATTGATAGGCTTTTTTATTTTTTTTTTCTTTCTGAGAAAACCAGTGACTTCAGTTTTTGGATTTTGCACAGGGTGTACAGACTAACTTTGGAGTTCTTGGTATTTTTAGTGCTAATATTCTCCTTAATTGGTTTTTTTTTTTTTTTAAGTAAGAGGTTCCTTAGAGATGTTCCTGTGTAAATATGAAGCTGAAACAAGATTTTCTCAGTGACTGAAGTAGTACCTTTCTTTACACTTTCAGAAAAAAAATGACTAGTATTTTATTGTAATCAAGAAAATGAAATTTATTCTTCATTTTAGGATGTGTCTTTCTTCAACTGGATTTCAATTAAAAGAAACTTTTTTTTGTTTCCTTTTTTCTCTTTAATGCCAGTGCTGTCTAATAGCTTCAATGGTCAGGATTTTTATTTCTGATCCTCCACCTAAAATTCATCTGAGTGTGTAGAAGTTTATTTTTTGTTTGTTTGTTTTCTTGTTTAATTGGAGACTGAGCAGAGATAGGAGTCCATTTAACATGTACTTACTCTTGAAACTGTGTGCTGAATAGTACATACTTTTGAAATTACAAGTCCTACATCTGTTAGTTGCATCAATCGTTGCTATTTTTAATACTAATTGAATCTTAATCAGGAGCTGATCTCCATGCTGCGGGAAGCACAGAAGCATTCATTCTGGTCTTTTATAAGCTCTAAATGGCTCATTAAAAGTAATTTGCAGATCAGTTCTTTTTTGTTGTTGCATTTCACTGAACATAGTAATTCTCTGCTATGCAGATGCATTGTGTTTTTGAAGATGCCTCAGTTTCTCTATTTATGTAGTCTAAACTTTTTTTTTCAATAAAGAAAAAGGTGTTATCAGCCATCATTTTCACCCAAAAAAAGTATTTACGCAAATGTGTACCTTAAAGTCTGTTTTGCTCTTATTATCCATCTTAACATCTGAGAATTCATGTTCTAGATAAGATTTTCAAATATATTAACTTTTATTTTCTTATTGCATGGTTTGGGTTTTTTTTATTGTTTCTGGTTCAATTAACGCCTCCAAGCACGTCTTTTTTGTGACTGTGATTTGCTGTGTGCTAATGGTCAGGTGGCTAGCTTGAATCAGCAAATCCCCCATGCTGCACATGATTGCTGGCACGGATTTGGATACCTGCCTAAGTGTCTGGTTGGAAGACACTAAAACAGGACACTATAGGAGACTTCTTTTAAAACTGTAGTTACTTGTCATTAAATATTTGATTTTATCTTAACAAGATTGTACTTGTGGCTAGGATTATGCCATTTACTGATACTTCAGTGCCGGGAGTTTTCTTTTGTGAACGGTGAATTCATGATAATTCCCTGGAGTTTTGCATTAAAAGAAATCGGTGCCACTGAGTAGAAAACTATTCTACCTGGAGCACAGTGTTCATAACATGACCACAGACATTCTTCAAAAATTCTCTTTAATAGTAAACCTTGGCCTATGTGATAGTAGTCTTACTTTTTTTAGTTAACTTTTACAGGCCAGACCTGCTGCCTTGATGTAGGGACACCACTGATGAAGCAGTAAAATCTTGCTCCTTTGTGGGCAGTAGCTTTGCTGTGTATTTGCAGGTGGGAATGTCTGCTCTGCCTATAGGTGTAAGTCACTCTTGAACTGATTTTTAGCTTCTGCAGATCTCACAGCTTCAGGCTAGATGGGTGGCCCTTACAAGCCTGAATGTAAGGTGAAATTTATTGACAGCTCCTGGGAATGCTGTGGTTTCCTGCTGGACCCCTGCATGATGAGCTGCCTTGAATTGTGGCAGCTCTCTTGCCTCTGCACAAGACTGTGGTTCCTGCTGCCCAGTTCATTCTTGCAGGAGTTTGAAACACAATTCTCTGTCTAAAAACTGACAGAACACCACTGACCGTTGTGGTACAGTGCCACATCCTGAAACAGCTGGGTCAATGTTTAGGAATTGCATAATTAGCTGGAAGAGTGGGGGTTTCCTGGTAGAGATAAAGGTTTTGGGTTTCAATGTGAGTTTTTGGGTTTTTTTTGGATAATGCACAAATGACTCAAGGAGCAAGAGCTGAGAGTCACTTCATGTGCATGTCCATGCAAGCAGCTTCAATAAGGGCAATAGGGAATAACTGCAAAAGCAAACTTAGTCAAACTTAGATATTATCAGTGTCAAAATATTTATTGCAACATGGAATAGGGAAAACATAAACCAGTAAAATCAGTCATTGGGTAAATACTAGCATAGGATCAGTGATTTTAAGAGACCTTTTATATTGTGCACCAAATGTGGATTGTGATCTTATGTTCACATTTTTCTCATGTAAAGATTTTTTTAACATGTCACCAGAAGTATGGAAAAGGTGTAAATGGAAGATTATTGGACTCTGCACAACAGAAGGCAATGGAATTTTCAAGATTGATTTTTTTCCTACAGAGCTGTAAACTAATAATTGTGTTATTACTTCTGTAGTATAGCGTAAAATAACGTACCTATGCCATTATAAATTGCCTGAGTCTCAAAGTTTGTAATAGCCTACATGCCTGCTTTAAGAAAAAGCAAAAAAAGAATGAGACAGAAATAAATTAACTTGGCTTAGAGTCAAAGCATTGTTAAGATATGTGGCAGGATAACTGACACAAAATTGGAGGGAGAAGAAAATAAAGAATATAATTAAAATGTTATTTTCTCCTCTTTCCAGTTACTTGTCTTCTTTTGTTATTCATAAACACTTTTTGAATTGCATGGGAATGATTGATTGACTCAGCGACCTCATTGTAATAAATTATGTTTGATGTGCTATCTTGAAAAAAATCTTTTGAAATTCTGTCTCTTTTCTTTGTCTGCTGACCTTGTGGCTTTTAATATCTTGTTTCCCATCTGTCTGATTCCATCATAATCTGAGCATAACTTTTCAGACCTTAATGCAGCTCTCTTTTTGTTCTGATTTAAGTAAGTCTGTAACACAAATATGGGATTTGGCCATCAACAGTAATATTAGAAAGGAATGTTGAAATATGTGTTCCCTTTACTGATGTGAAATAAAGAAACACTTATCTGTAGATATTTGATAATACATATTTACAGTGCATAGATCTGTCTCTACAAGCAAATGAATACAGAGATGTCTGTATCATTGTATTACATCTGCTTTAATGTTACAAGTTCAAAGGTTACTTTTAAGGATTATTTCTTAATTAAAGGAGAAAAGAAATGGGTCTATAAGGTTTCAGGAAAGCAGTTTTAACTATAGATTTAAAAATACTTAGCTGAGTATGTCATACAGATGTACCCAAACTCCGGTTTGAGAGATTGATTGTATTATAGATATTTCTCCTGCAAGATGTGTCTCTAGCAGTGAGGTCCCGTGTCTTGAATTACAGGGGAATTTGGAGAAATAGACTTACATTGTTACAAAAATTTTCTTCTAAGGGATATAATGTCTGTAAAAATGTTCATTTTGGATATCTTTTTTATGCCAATAGTTCAGCAGTTTGCTTAACAGCTGTAAGATACGGTAAATAAATTCTTTGTGTTCTTTATTAATGATATAAATTGTACATGCTAAAAGGTTTTTTTGGACAGTGCCTTTTTAGTGGGACTAAATCTTTGGAGAAACCAAAGAAAATGAACTGAGCCAGGAAGAGGGGAAAGGGAAAAGCATGGTAGTCCTGGGAAAGTCTATAACAGTTTCATGGGACAGTAGAAACAGAATCATCTTCTAAGATTGCTGAACTCATCAGAAAGTTATTATGAATAATATGAAAAGGCCACAGAGTTCACTCAACTGTGTATTTTTACATAAAACACAAAACAGCAATATATTTACTTTGATGTGGTCTATATAAGTTTATTTGTTTGGTAATGATACTACGGGTACTGCTAATAATTCATTTTGTCTGGCTAATTTGACTATGAATAAGGTACCCAAATCAGAGAAGGAAGTCAAAGGAAGCCAAAAGCTTTTTACCTTCATGATTTATTGTAAAAACAGTAATAAGCAAACTAGTTTCATAGGCTACATAGGCATATACATTCAAGCAAGTGATCAGTACATTGACTGAAATGGAATTATTCTTCATACTAAGTAGCATGTTGAACTGAGACCTTGATATAGTCTGTTAGTTCCAACATTGCTGTCCTTACTAAGCTCTGACTTCCCTGGCTTTTTTGGTCTCTTGCTATTAAAACAAGTCTGAAGCGGATACTTTAGTGGTGAAATTTCAATATCTAGTGAGCATTATGTTTTAATCCCTTTTTTCCTAGTGTCCTGTGAACAAGTGCTTTGGGGAAATCTAGATGTGTGGTTTTTTCCATTACTGAAAATATTACATTCATCTTATCAAGGAAGCTGAAGCAATTTGCAACACTGTGTTAAGAAGATGCATTTCTAGGGATAAAAGTTTATTTCCTGAAGAATTTTGCTAATGAAACTCAAACCCCTATTTCTATAGCATAGAATGTAGAAACAAATGGATGGAATGAAATCTTAGCTTGATTACATTCAGTATTAATATTTTGGGATTTCTGTTTCACTAGGTTTTAATTCACTATGTCGTTCCCAGAGTTAACTTTGATATAGCATTTCCTGTATGGAAAATGTGGAAAGTTAAATGCATATTCATGGTCTTTAGAAGTAAAAGCCAGTTGTAATGGATGCATCTCACCTGTCAGTGAAATTTGTGTCTAATGTGGCAGCTGTGTAGTGTTGCATACAAATACAGAAGAATATCTAATGAATGATATTTCATCATCACTGCAGAGTCATTTGCGGTGGTTGTGAGTGTGACCCCAAACTGAAAAATGGCAGGAATGATGGGTCAAGGCTATGTGTTACTAATAAATGACACACTCTTGTAACTCATTAACTCTCTCTCTCTAATCAGGGTGTGTTTCATTCTATATTGCTGAGGGAAGTTGCAAACTAGGAAAAAAGTTCTTTCTACATACTCCCAGCTCCATTTCCTTAACTGCTGAGATTTTCCTGGGGACCAAAGGACAGACATGGTTCAATGTCTTAGCCAAATGAAGTGACACTGGGCTATAAAAAGCCGGAGCTGAAATCCAGCTACAAAATGTTTTCCAACAGTACTCAGGAATACGGAATTGTATTTGTAGTTAGTATATACAAATATAATTTTTGTCAGTAGTTAGACTCTTATTTGCTGTATATTTTCCTAGGTTTCCTGCTGTAGTAAATCACTGCATCCATGATTTACAGTTAAATATTTTTTCTTTAAATGTGACAGTGACACATGCACATTGTCTTTTCAGAATATATGGAGAAAGAAGAAGAAAATGAAATTACTTTTGTTTCCTGGGAATTCTGATGTAATTCACATATTGGAATATGAATGATGGACTCTGAATTATTTATGTGTTTTTTCACAGATTAGACTGATTAGTAGGGACAAAAGAGTATACACACTTTGATCATCAAAGCAAATTTCTTCCATCTACTGGGAGAAATATGGAGAAAATAATATTTTTGGAAAAAAATGTTCACATGGTCTACTGTTTAGGCAAGCATTTGCACTTACTAGTTACCACTACACTAGCGCAGCTAGTTGACAGAATAAAACAAATGTATTGTGTCTGATGAATTAGTGGTTACCTTCCATGGTAACTGTAATGCTTTATTGTGTTACTTGGCTTCAGATATTATCGCACAGTATATTCTCTCAAAGAATTAAGAATAAAGAATCTGCCATGGATTATAACAAATCATAGAACATTGATTTCCATGCATTACTGCATCACAAATGTTAATTTATTTTTCCTAAGATGCAATCATACTTACAAAATATATATTAAAACTCTCACATTCTGGTTCCTAATTTAGCGTGCTGTATTTTCCCAAAGTTAATATTTTTCCAGTTCTGTCTGACTAATAACTTGCTAAATCTCTCCTTATCTTCTAATGACAGGTGATTTATCAAGGCCCACCACTTAATTAATATTACAGAACATGTGGGGAGCTGAAGAATTCAGAAATATTTTCCATAGCTTGGACATGTAAAATGAGAAGCATAGGAGAAAACGAAAAGATAATCTTGTAACTGAGAAAAAGTCTTTGTGATTTAATTGCATTTGCATGGAATTGAGGTTCAGGAAATGGTGAGTTCTATCCCACAAATCTGTCATGCTTCCCACTAGGCTTCAGATAAGACACTGCTGCAGCTGACCATTCTGCAAAATATTTAGGGTAACACTCTCCTATCTCTCAGGGTATTTAATGCTACATATGTCCAGCATTACTGGTGTTATGGGGAATGTATTAATTTTTGAGTTTATTGAGTTGTACTTAAACAAGCACTTCCATGATATAGCTGTAGCCTGAGTTTTTCTCATAGTAAAAAAGTGTACAAAATATATAATATCTAAAGGATACTTTTGTGACATAAATATGTTAACTTATGTATCTAAAGCACATAGAAAGAAATCTCAGAGAAGCTGTCAATGAAGTTTCAGCTTTCCTGAATACTATACTTTTTTTCCATTTTCAGGTTGCATGTCTCACTCATGTAGCAGCTAATTACCTTAATTGCAAAATTGAAGCAAAACGCTGGGGTACTGCTCATGGGAGTATTGTTCCATATCAGGTAAGCAGAAAGCATTAGGTTTTTTTCGCTTGGAATTCATTATTTTGTGTATTATGAGATTGAGAACTGACTTTTCCCATGACCTGTAGTCTGTAATGTGTCTGTGTCTAGGTATGACGAGGTTCTGTTGTTCATTGTCATTTCTGCATATTGCATATTTCTTCATCAGCAGTAGATTAGTAACAGAACACCGAAATAGATCAAAGGTGTTTGCTGAAACTGGATGACTTTAAAGCCAGCATGATGACTTTATTGGTTTTCACCTAACAGAGAAACCTTTTTTTTAATGGGTTACCTGACTTCCATTCCACACCAGTTATAAACTGAGATCTTTCACTATTTTCCCTCTGAATTTTAGTGGTTTTATCATATGAGTCTACAAGAGCACTCTAAATGGCCAAGATAATCTGGTAGTGCTATGTATTTTTAATTTTCTTTTGATTTTGCTACAAATCACTGCCTCAGTCAGACAACAAGTTGACAAAAGGAGTTAACCAGAACTTAGATTTCCTCAGCAGAATTCATACTCTGCTACATCTAATGAAGGGTTGACATTTCTTAAAATAACATGACCTTCATCATATAAACAAGCACAGGAAAAAAATAATTTCACTGCAAGTTTTATCTTACTTTTGGCCAGTACGGTAAACTCTTCTAGTAAACAAAAAACTTTGTTCTTTTCTAGCTGTTCATTTTGTGTTCTTCGATGGAGGTCATGCCTTTATGGAGACTTGAGCATATATTTATTAAAAAAAATCTATTCTTTATTTCATATTTTTTGACATTTCTTATCAAATAGTCATGTTTGCACCTAGCTGGGCAGAGTCTGTATTTCTTAATTTATGTTCAGAATCCTTTAAGTCTTGAGAGGGGCACTTTCCAGCATTTGTCTGGGAGAACTGCACCTAAACATTGCTGAGTTTCTTTACCCTCTCCTTTCTTTTCAGAGAACGTGAGGGAAATTTAGTGTATAGTCTTTCCAGTGGTGAAAATCGTGGTGATCATAATTGAAAGATTTGCTGCTTGTGACCGTAAAATCTGAAGCAAAAATTTTCCACTATTATGCAGAATTCTCTCACTAGCTAGTCACAACCAGACCTCCTAAGGACTAAAACCAAAATGAGTTGGTTTTGTAAGGACTAAGTCTACTTGATCTAGGAGATTTTTTCCAACACTTGTACTGCATAATCAACTGTCTTGTTTTGAATTAGCTACAACAAATGGCAAATTGTCTCAGACCAATGGGGAGGCATTGTGGCTCTTTCAGCAAGAGTAAGTTTAGTCCTGCAATATTCTTGTCTCCAGTGCTGTGGGGTAGCAGTATGGGTGTGTTTTCTAGAACCAGCTCTGCATGACCCAGTGTAACCAAGCATCCATTACACAAGTATTTACATTCTGCTGTGTTTCTGTGATACGACCTTTTGGTGCAAGCCTTTTGGAACTTCAGTGTGTTGAAAGTATAAAACAGATCTGAAGTATCTGAAGTTTGTGTAAGCAAACCCAAAAACCTGACTAAACAAAGTGTTTTATCTTCACCATACGGCATTTGGCTGAATATTTGAAACTTGCATTCTTTTATGTCCTTTTGGCCTTTGTTTTACCACAGCCAAAATGAAAAGCATACATTGAGTATCCTTTGTTTCTTTTTTCATAGACAGCTCTTTAGGTCTAGGAGATTGTTTTAGGTGTTTTTGGATTTAATCTAGATTAGTCATTATGAAAATAAGTATTTTTTTTAAAAAAATCATAATAAAATGATGGTTCCTGTGTTTCTGTATGCTGTTTCTGTAGTAGGTATTAGAAATATTACCTCAATATTATAAACAATTTTAATTTTAATTTTCTCATTCATAAACCAATAATTAGGCTGGACTTTTTATGGGTGGAGTTGTGTGTGTATGTGTTTATGTCTTAACATTGCATCAGCTAGCATGGTTGCAATTCCTATTGTAACCATAGGAATATTTTGGGTTTTAGAGGTTTTTTTTCCTTTACTAACCTAAGCTATACTTAGATTGCAAAGCTCTTCATAAACTTGAATTAACCCTCACGGTTGCTATTCTACTAGTTTCATAGCTTCTCCCACAGCTCATTTGTAATATAGTAGTTTGTAATATAGAACAGGTCTCTGAAACCTGACCTTCATTCCTCATTCTACTTATTGAATATACTGTCTTTTGCTTACTAAGCTAATGATTGTCACAACACTGATTTTTATAAATATTTTTTTGTTTCAAGATATTTTATGCAAGTGAACTACAATTTGTTCAAATAATGAAAAACACATTTCAGAAAATTTAATTTCTATAAATTTCAGAACAATTAGGTGGTAGCAAACTGTTGGTTGTTTTTCCACATGTCATTTATTTTTTCTTTTGCTGTATTTTGAGTGTTTATCCAGGTAATAAATTATGAAGTGATACAGAGGATACAATCCTGTAAAGAGTCAGATTATGTTAAATCATGGAAGATTGAGTAGACAGGAGATCTTCTTATAGATATTAAAGAGGCAAAATCAAAATAACTTACATAATCTTTCATTGTGAGAGATGTCTGATCAGAGTCACACTAGAGTACTGACCAAAATAATAAAAACCCTGTTAAAAGCATCCTAAATGAAGAGCATAAAAAGTACTTTTTTTAAACTTACAATTGTTACAATAAGTGTTCTATATTGAATGCTATGGTAGCTTTTATTTCATTGAGCTTCACCTGAAAAAATTTGTTCAAAATATCTCTGCAAATGGCTCTATTTTTTTGTATTTACAGGGTCAAATTTACCTTTAACTGTTATTTCGCTGAATTTCCCTATTGCTTCTTGACTGAAAAGCTAGCAACATAATTTGTCCTTGAATGTGTTCTCTAGATTGACCTTTGTTACTTTTATTTGTATTTAAAAACATAAAAATTAAGCATTAATGGGAAGATGGGTTTTCTCCTTCCTGAAACTATTAACAACTTTGAAAATCTATTTCTGGGCTGGTCTGAGATATTAAGTTTGGTGTGCAAGGACTTTCATATTCTTAAGGTTTTTCTCATTTGCTGACGGTGTGCTGACTTTGTGACATGATCATCTGAAATGTCTGAGTTTTCAGTTTTGTGAGTTCATTACCAGAAGCCAGAGGAAAGGATTTGAAAGTCTTTTGAGTATGCAATGTCTCCCAGGGTTCCTGTAAAACTAACTGTAAAGATTTACCTCAGATTTTCAATAGAGGTGAAATTTGCAATGTGCCACAAAGATGAAGTATGCTAGATTCTTATCAGCCAAAAACAGAAATAGTTTTTTGAGTCCTGATACCTTCATGAGAAATTACTTGCTTTGAGCATATCTGCTGTTAATCAGAGCAATGTAGCTTGAATAGGTCACTCCTGTGATAGTTCATGCTATCAGATCCCAATTAGCTTGGTTTCAAGTGTTAAAACACAAACCTTGAGTTCTGGGCTGTATCTCAAATATAACTAGTACAATGTTTTAAAAACAGTTTCTATAATGAGACACCTTGTTTAGCAACAGCTGCTCCATGATTATCCAGAGGAAATCAGGGCTTAAAAGCATCCGGTTTACATAATTGTGCTGAAAAGTAAAGTTCTTACTGTCTTCCACTTGGGGTGATAGTCTTCCCTCATTCTAGTGGTTTCAGCAATCTAGCTCTCTTGCCTGTACCATGCATGAGATCAGGACATTCACATTTTCATCTTTCAATTGGCCCATTTGGAATTCATTCTCCCTAGAAAGTCTATCTAACTGGAATGTTTACAGGATGTTTCCTGTGGCAGCTTATCACCCTGCCATCAGACACCCTTGGCAACTGGGCAGTACTTTCAGAGCCAAACTTTCAGCAAAAGGTATAGGGCTGTTTCAGGCCATAATGATTGAAGTCCATTTAGAAAACTGGGAAACCAAGTTCTTGGAGATATCTAATGAATATGATACTATTTTTGTTCCAGATTTGTTCCTAAGACTCACAGGGTTTTCTCAAGTATAGTTCACTATATTTTCAGAATGTGCAAAGGGCACAGCCATTCTGAACGGAAGTTGAAAACATGAAAGAAATTATTATTTTAACCAATTACCTTTTCTGTTGACTGACCCATGCATTGTAATAACTCATCAGAACCAACACTTATGGTTTTTTGTGTTAGAGCATCACTTAGATTCTTTAAGCATCAACTTCTGTTTGTGCTAGGCATAAAATTTCCTTCATATGAGGAAAATATCTCAGTGTCAAAGTCAGTGGAAATGTGTTATGAAAATCAAAGTATAAGTTCACAAGGAAGTGAAAGGTATGAGGTATTAGGAAGATGAGTACAGTCTTAGATAAAATATCTCTGCATTATTTTTATCATCTCATACATTTTGGTCATAGAATTTCATACTGTCCAGGAGTCTTACAAAGAAAATCCTACACATGTCACTTGTGTCTCATCACAGGAACAGAGAAATTCAATTATTGACCTGATTCATCTGGCAGAGATGCTTTTCACACAAAGGCACAATGTGCACCAGTTTTTCTAACTCAGCTCTAGAGAATCTCTCAGAACTTCAGTCTTCTTCTTTTTTTTTTTTTTTCTTTCGTGTGAGAGGACAGCAGAATAATGTCAATCATTTAGAAATTTCAAACTGCTTATTCCATGCAAGAATGGTGATATGTGCTCATTTTCTTGTCTGTCTTTATGTGGTTTTGTTGGATACTTCTGCAGTTAATGGATCTTGGAACCAAAAGCAACAAAGAATAGAACTTTAATTATTTGCAAAGTTCTGTTTTGTACATGAGACTCTCCTTAAAAAATTCAAAATGGAAGAAAATCTTTCTGCTCTATATTAGCCCAGTCTAGGAGAAGATGGAACTTATGCACAGGAAAGAAGTAAAATACAGATTTTTTAGGGGGCAGGGGAAGTTTTAAATTCAGACAAGGCAAGATGACCCTTTTTACTCCATGAACATTATCTACGTAATACTCACCTGGACTGTTTAGACTGCCTTGGGGCCCATTTTCCTATATTTTTCTTCTAAGCAATGAAGCATATATACCACTTGACATGAAAATTAAATGTATTCACAGATCAACTGAATAGAAACTTTGTGTTGTCAAGCAGCAAAGCGTGTTCTCTCACACTACATGGATAATATTTCCAAAGAACTGTTTGGCCATCCTCACAATAAATGTCTTTACTCATATGATGAATACTCAATACTTTAGTGGCCTCGATCTACTTACCTATAGGTTTGTTTTTCAACTATCTGCTTCCTTTTTGTCTTTATCTTACAAGGCACAAGAAAGAGTGAAACCAGAAAAGCATGTGTCATAATGGATTCTGTAAAACAAGAAAACAAGAATATAATTTGCAGGACTTTTCCCCTTTCTTTCTTTTTGAACAAGATTCTATTTGTAGATTTCCTTACTAAATTTTTTTCAGAGGTTTCCTACTATGGTATGATTAGATTAACCAGTGACTGCACAAATGTTTTGGTTTTGTTGTGATTATAGAGGACTAGAGTTGGCACTCTGCTTGGTAAGAAGTGCTGGAGTACGAATACTTTTCCTTGCCATTTTAGTAATTGAAAAAGTATTGTAATCATCTGTGGCAATCTCTGTAGAAAGCTGCTCATTTATGAGAAATTAATTCTAGTTATTCAAACCTGACAACATTATACTGACAATTTTGTGGGGATTGTCCTTCAGTGGATTGTCAAGCCTCTTTCCTGGCAGAGCAGCTGTCTGGAAACCAGTTCAGTAGGTTTGCCTTGGGCAGTTTTAGATATGCTTTCAGTGTATGATACAAGAAATAGTTACAAATGAATTCATAAGTATCCTCTCCTGTCAGAGACAGCACATTAAAGAAACTGACCTTGTATGCACACAGACAGCTTCTACCTGTACACAGGGAATTTTCAGATGGAAATAAAACGCATTTTTAATTAAAAACCCAACACTGTTTTTTTTCCTGAAGGAAATCCTCCTGCACCTTTTCATTTTAGGCAATGCCTGCAAGATATTTTTTGATGTCTCTTATTCTTTGAATTTTCAAAACAGGTATGGATAATCACAATTATTGTTAAGGAATGATAGTTGACAAATGGGACGGTCTCATTTTTGATCTCCTCCTGGGAAATGTCACAGACTATTCTTGTATTTGTGCTTGTGTGTTTGTACTGACATACTTGTTTTTTCTCATTTAAATTGAAGGTACATTAAGATTATTCATCTGTCACTTGTCTGTGGACACATGAGAAAAACTCTAATTAAACTAGGATAGGAATCCAGGTGTACTGACGTTCGGTGTCATTTAGGGGACGTTCATCTTTTATGTATACTGTTAATTGTTTCCTCCACATTTGCCCATTCCTCGGGTGAGGGATCTAGTTGGTATTGTTTACACCAAACATGTTACAAGGTTACTGAATATTACAGATTTGTATATTCATATCAAATTTACTTCTTAGGAAGAGCAGTTTAACAGAGCCCTGATCAGTAGAGGGCTCTTCAAATTGCAGCTGGTTGGAAAGTGATGGAAGTAGGATCTGTGGGATTGTAGAGGAGATATTGACTGCAGCTGGATCACTGCTTTCTTCTAATCTGCTTGTTGGATCCAAGGCAGAAGAACAAACTTTGCTTTTCCTTTTCTGAACATATGTTTCATAGCTATTGTATTACCACACAGTAATACACTACAGTGGAGCCACTAATAAGCTCAAATGTGTTTAAACAATCTGAAAGAGAACTCAGAAATCTGTGTGCAGCGGGATCGCTATATGACTCCTGACATAATCATCCTGCATATATATGTGTACATAAATAGGTGCTTGTTTTCACTGTGTGAAGCTTGTGTCAGTTTTGGTTGGGAAAAGTTGATTGTTATGGAAGGGTATGTCCACTAGATGTCATTCATGTAATCTAGTTTTTGTTGCAGCGTTTATTTCTGAAGAGCCGTGTAGGATGGTGGATACAAATTACCAGCATTATTAGCTGTTTTTTTATCTTTATGCAGTGCTTTTGACTGTATATATGCGTGGCATGTTACAAAATAACATTAAAATTGTCTCTGTGATGGGTTTGGTGCACCACTTAGTCTAGAACTCCTGTCTTTGCGTATTTTTGCTTACAATAGCATTCATTGTTGCATGAGTAGATATGTTATATAAGAGCACCCAGGTGAGCTGCATGTAGTTGGTAACTCTCTGAGAGACATGAGTATAGAGGTCAGGGCATTATGCCCCAAAGGAAAACAAAAGTATCATGTGATTAATATAATTCCGCCCCAAATGTGATCTTTTCTAAGCTCTTTGTAACTAAAAGAGCCGTTCTTTAGAAAAGTGCATATCTAATTAGGAAAGGGAACTCAAATTTTGGAAACTTACACAAGCGGATTTATATAATGACATATCTTTGCGATAAAACTATGCTTAAATATCTGAGGGACTTAAATTGGAATCACTTTAACCTATCTTAAATAAAATACCCTGTATGTGGACGAGTCAGAAATGCATCTGAGCATTCAGTTGGGTGGGCTGATAGGATCTGTACTGACTGATATTAGCAAAGAGTTCTTTCACCCCGTTTCCCTCCACCCAACTTCTGTAGTATGGCATGTGCTAGTAACTACTAGACAGCTTCTACGCTCATTGAAGAGCAACTGCTGCAACATGGGCCTGTGCTCTTTCCCACTTTCAGCTTGGAGCAGCTACAGTGAAACTGGAAGCTGGAGATCACAGCTTCCTCCAACCTCCCTTTCCCCTTCCATATGGAATAAAGAGTTTCTCTGCCCTGTGTAGTCAGCCAGAGGGCAGGATGGGGAAGTGATAATCCTCTTGGAATGAGCACTTGCATGAAAAATGATAAATGCTACATTGCACGGGGATTAACACTTGCTTATGAACTTGCTTTTAATGGAGTGATGCTTCTCTTTCAGCAATGTGAAGGTTCATTGTACTCGTAGACCTGATTAAGAACCTTTACCACCGTTCAGCCAAAAGGGAACCATCTGCCACCAGAAACATAAAGCTGTTCAAAGCTGTTTCACTCTTTTGCATATTGTTCTCAAGAATGCAAACCACTTACTTTCACATAGCATTTACTTTTCTAAAAAAATGCTTGTTCCCCACATCTCATCACAAAATTCTTCTTTTTCCCAGCATGAGAATTGCACTTTTGCTCACATTTAATGCATATGTTTGAATTCTGTGCTTTATCTCCATGAAACTCTGAAACAGGACTATCCAGAGCTAGTTTAATGACTGGAGTGGCTATATAAATCACATCTATTTTCATTTCTTTGATGGAAGAGTTTGTGGTGAGGATGTTCACAGAGTGGGTCGATCTGTGAATGGAGTTTGTGAAGCTTGTTTGGTATCTCTAGATATATTTGATATTAAGCACTGCTTCATAAAGATTTGGTGCACAAACTAATTGCTACTTTGCAGGATGACCCCTTCATTTCACAGTGAGATGACATGTCATCAAACCTGGTCATTAAGTTAATTTCCAAGCACTGATGTCTGCTAATAAATTTGGTATGGGCTATATTGTTTTCTCAAAAAATATTGCCTTACTGCTACAATAAGTTTAGCTGCACTGGAATCACAACTGTGGTATTCCAGTACATTGTCACTCCTGAGAATTTAATGGGAAAGGTACTGACAGGGCTTTTGTTCTATTTTCAAAAATTACTTATAAACTTAAGAAGTATCAGTCCGGTTGTCTTTCTAAAGTATTGAAGATTTAAATGCTAAAGCTACTTACGAACATAAGCTTTAACTATGCAGTGCTTTTTAATGTTATTTCTCATGCCCTTTGCTACATTCAGATATAATGTTGCATGATGCTAAAACAGGTATTTTTAGTCGTGCTTTCACTAAGAAAATTTGATGGCAAAAAAAATTCTAAAATTGTAATCTAAGGTTTTGTCTATTATTAAACCACTATTATTACTAAAATTGTTTTGATTTCCTTACTTTTTAATAAGTAATAATTCATTTGTATTGAGAGGGATAAGGGTGAAGGTGAGAAAAAAATTTTTTAGAAGTAGTTCTCTGTTTTAACAAAATTGTACTTCCTGACCATCACCTAAAAGATGAAGTACTCAATGTCTGGAATTTACTCTTCTAATACAAATTAAGCTAGAGAAATTGATCTTACATCTGTATCCCCAAGAGAACCTCAACCAGTTTTATCCAGTCTACACCTTCACCTTTGTTCACTTATATCTAGGATAGTTTTGACAGATGTTTTTTCCAATTTCTATTCAGCAGAAGTTTTGCAATACTTGCTACAGTCTTGTTTATGTAGTTTTCCATGCCCGGTGAGAGGACGAAAAGAAATAATTCCATTTTTGATAAGCAAGATAGAGCCTGGATTTAGGGATAGGTTTTTAGTTATATAGTTAGTGATGTGTTGTGGCAGTTGATCACCATGTTTCATCTGGCAAGTTTTTACATATGTAAATATATGTATAGCTCATCTACAGTGCTCTTATTCCTGGATTATGTAAAGTCAGTTCATTCATATTTCCCACAAGGTTATATTTTTTGAACCTCTTGTATCTTTTTTATTTTATCTCTAATATGATTTACACTTTGATCACCTCTGCAAGTGGTGCCCAGATCTAGCCAGTGTCTTAAGTGGATTCTTCATGTTTCTGAGTAACACGAAGAGCTTTCACATGCATTTAAGGCACCTGAGAATAATTTGCTTTAGCTTTTTAACAGCAACACATTGCTGCGTCTCCTCTATCTCAGGTGTTCTGTTGCCAGGGTAGGAGAACAGCATATAGTTCTATGCCTAAACTTTGCTGATTACTTACCAGCTGCAGCTTCCTTTTGATTTATTGTTAAAAGGTTCATGTTCTTCCTTTGTCCATGTTCCATGATTTTTGTTTTGTTTCACTATGGATCATTTTGCAGAATAATTTTTAGTCCTCAGTTACACTGATGACTCCAAATCCAGTGAAGCCTGCAGAAGTGAGGTCACTGCTGGATTGGCCTCCAAATCTGAGGTAGCAGAAGCCAAAGGAATTGTCTGACTGAGATCTTAGTTTATGTCGGCTACACCAAGTTGAAGGTACTCAGATTTTGAATGAGGATGTCCCTGTGTGGTTTGATGAACATTTGAATATTGGTATGTTAGTTTTACATCATTAGTCATCTGTCTTCTCCTGGGTGTTTCTAGGTAGATGAAGCTACAGATTTCAAAAAGTTGTAACAATATGGAAGGCCCAACCTGTGTTTCATATTTTGTATTTTATATTTTCTATATTTTATGTTTTAGAAAGCTAACAGGGTAAAGAGTAGAAGTTAAATGATCTTAGTGGAAAGGCCGTTCTTTTCTAGATAAAAATAAAAAGCAGACAAAAGGTTATCCTTTAATTTGCTGTCAGTTAATATTAGTCGTGCTTCATGTGGAATGGCCATAATAATAAACAAATAGGAAGTTGATGTGACTTCAAGTAGAGAAGAGAATTAGCTAAATCTATGTAACAGTTAAATCTTAACATAAAGACAAGGAATATAAAATACTACAAATACCGATGTTAGTCTGTATGACCATGTCTCTTCTATTCAGAGATAAGTTTTTAACCTTGTCAAATTTATCTTTGGCATATGTGGTTATGGTAGTGTCTAGAGAGTTTTGATCATGAATAATAGTTGTTACAATGCAACAAAGGCTTTGGTAGTATACACAAGTTATTAACTTAGCTCATTAGGGCAGAGACTGCATTTTAATTTGGCTTGAGGCTTAGAACAATCGACCCTGAGTCTTATTTTAGTGCTTCCACAAAACCAAGAACAATTTTTTCCTCTTTTATGTACAAGCTTACAGTATTATATTTGAGGATTTTAAATATAGGACTGAATGTCTTGAAGTAATTCTATGATTTCACTTTTTTTTCGTGATGTTACCCATTTTTACATACCCGGTTGACATTCACTACTTTGTCAAAGTTGGGGTATAAATGGGAAATATAAATAACCATCACATAACTGCTGAAATTAGGAAACAATCTGAGATTTGTTCAATACCTACAGTGTTTAGTGATGTATTTAATCCATGAATGATGAGAAGGACCATGGGCAGGAAGAGTATGTATATTTTTATTAAGAGTCTGATGAAGTAGCTCATTTAAGAGAATGTTATTAGTGAAACCTCTTAGCACTCCTGCATAATTATGGTATCTTTTCACTGTTACCTTTTCAAACTCTTTGGAGATTCTTGAGTAATTTATTTCCTGCCATTTAACAGTTTTGAGTAATAATGATGATGAGAAAACAGTTAAATAGTTTCTTTTTTCAAGTACCAGGTGCTGAAAGCAACTGAGAATGCCAGTGGTTTTTATAGTGGTTTGCTGTACATCTTCTGCAAGCTTCTTCAAACTTGTGTCATATAAGCGTTTGCCAGATTAAAAAAGATAAAATAAATTATTTGTAGTCAAGACATTGGACTGAAACAAAGAAAGGTAGTTATAGTAGCTGTGTTATTTCTGGTTTGGGTGTTAGTTGCAACCTCATTTAATGTGACGCTAATTTTTGGGTGAGTGCTCCCAATCAATTTTTAATACAAGGTACAGCAGTTTCTTGAAATCACCAGTTCCAGATTGCAGCAAGTAAGAGAGTGGTAGTTACTTCCATAATTTGTGCTGCTGTGTTTTTATCACATTCCTATCTATGTTTTGAGATTTGATTACTGTTTTTGGGATTTGAGTAGGGCACTTTTGCATGCCCCTGCTTCAACTTTAAAAGAGCTGACCTGTTCCTTCTATGTATCTCCTGTTTGGTCTCTCTTTAAATAGTAGGCTGTTCACAAGATGTTGGAAAGAGATTACTTGTGTCTTGCAGGCTGTGACTGCATGGCATTGAACAGTGCAATGGGGAACAATCATAAACAGTCTTGGATGGGGCTATCCCTTCTCTATGTAAGATCACCTTTAACAATATTGCTTTACACAGATATTTGCCTGACTTGTTCTGGGACTCCACAACCCCTCAGGCAGTTCATTCTAGTGCTTCACTATTTGTTATCTCAGTGGCACACAAGGCAATATGCTAGGAATATTCAGATCAGACATTGAGAAAAGCTTTCTAATAGAGAAGACAGATTCTTTCCTCTTTTCAGTAGTCTTTTATGATCTTATGGACTGGTATGTCTCAGACTTCTCTAGGCTAAATGTTCTGAGCTTGCTTAAACTTTCCTCTGAGATTGGACTTTTTAGAATCTACTGTTATTCTCTGTACTTTCCTTTTGGAACACGTCAGTGGCATCCAGAACCAAATGCAGTGCATTACTCCAGTTCCAGTTTTATCAGCTTGAAGTACAACAGAAACAATATTTTGTGAGTCTTGTGGATTCTGCTGACAATCTAAAATGCCACTTTAATAGTACCTTGCTGTTGCAAAGGAGCCTTTGTTTAATTCATATTCAGTTTGTGAAACATGTAAATTCTGGATCTTTTTCTCTTGCGTGCAAATTATTCATGTCAGTGAATTACTCATGCCTAATTGTAGAACCTCCCAGCTGATTTTCATTGTTGAATTTTACGTTCTGCTTTCAGATTTCATCTCCCAGTTAGGTGCAAACATCTTCAGTTCTATCTAGTCTGCCCAGTACTTGCAATTCCTTCTAGTCTAATGGATCTTCAAGTTTGATGTTTTTCCTTTCCTCTCGTAATATCTGTGTTTTTAACGAGAATATTTAAATGATCCATGAATAGTTGATAGTATTTTTTCACATTGACAAATAGTTCATAACATGTTTGGGTGATATCCAACCAGTTGATAATTTGTTTTCTCATGTGGTCTTACTTAAATGGTAGTGCCCTTCCCTGTGGTCTGGTGTGCAGAGACAGACACCTAAGTCAATGTATTTGAACTTTAGAAGACAATATCGGCTGTTACCCTTCCTCTGGTTGTTTGGTGGGTGGGGAGTGTACGTGTGTCCTTCTGGGAGGGAAGTGCTGGCATATAATTTTCTCAATTTCATTATTTTTTAAAATTCAATCACTGTATTTGCACATTTGTAATCTCTAGTATCTCACTTCTGTCCCCAAGATGCTAGTGTGTAGCTTCCTCAGACTGTACTGCAAGGATTCTAGAAAAAAAATCTTAGCAGATAGTGACACTTGAAAAGACTGTGTTTTCAGAACTATGCTCTCAACACAGCATTTTCATAACCTAGCTCAGGTTTCATTGTATGTTGCCATGTTGGTGTGCTACTGTATCTTTTCTAATGAATTCACTGAGTACAGACTGTGTAGTGCAGAACAGAGTCAGTAGGCATTCTTTTAATGCAAATACCAAGCACCTAAAATAGTTACACATTGCCCACTGTAAACAGTAGGCAGATGGGTTGCTCTTGGAGATTCTGAATGTTCATAGGATTCAAGAGGGTCATGAGTTAGTTTCAGATGGCATTGATTACTGTGCTGAGCATGTTAGACACCCAAACTTAGTCACCCAAATTGATTACGGTGCTCAGCATCTTAGACATGCAGACTTAGTCACCCAAATCCAATTGAATCCTTTAAAAGTGCAAGTTCAGTATGGCTTCAAGGACATGTAAGACCTGTTGATTAATTTCTCTGTTATGGTTTATGAATTTTGCTTGGAAACAGAAGTTACAATAACTGTGCCAGTTCCAGGTTTTATGTAAAATACTAATCCATAATGTGAAGAATTTATGCAAAGAAACACTGGATAGACAGCAAGTTTACTATGAAATAAAAATTTGTGAAAATGAGGTTCCAATATTTAAATATTGACAGACGGACTGATTATCTCCTTGTCTAGCATTAAATTAGTGTATCAGGCCCTGAAAATTATGAGTGGCATAATAATAATAATAATAATAATGACATTTGGAAAGAAATCATGTCTTTTATATTCATGTACAACTCTTCTGACTCCATGCCTCCCTTTTTTACCCCTATATTATGAGTTCCAAAAATTGCTTTGGTGGAAAAATAAGGAAGACAGCTGACTCCTTCGCATAATTACCCAAGCTGACTTGGCAGCATGCTAGACTTTGTCTGTCCTCCATTTTAATAAAAGCTTACTCAGTTATTTGGTTTTTGCATCTTTGATTTCAGTTCCTTGAGGAAATCAAGACCCTGTTCTTGAGTTAGCGAGACTTTACCATCCGGATGTAAATGGTATTTTTTTGGTAATGTGTATCAGACTCACCAGACTCATCAGTAATGTATCAACTCATCAGGACTTGGAAAGAAAGGCAGCTTCTCCCTGAAACTCCAAAAATACTGAAAGCGAAAAATGCTGATAGTTTTTGTTTTAGACCATCTCATGGCTTTTAAGCCAGCTTTATGATTTTTGGGATATCTGAGTGATTCTGAGTATGTGGCTTGGCATAATGTAATCATTCACTGTACCATCTGCTGTAATTCCATCAAGAGATGCTCCCCTTGACATCCTTACCCCAAAACCATTTCTGATAACATTGCTTCCAAGCTCTGCACCCATGTCTTCTGGTGGATAAGCAGACCTTTAACATCGGAAAGGCCACGAAGAGACAAACCTAGTATCCACTAAATTTAAAATGCTGTTCAAATCCACTGTAGTTGTTCTGATGTCACGCTCCAAGAATGTCTTAAAACATATATGTAAAAGAGTTGTAATGAGAATTAGAAATGCCGCAGACTGAGTGTCTCCGGAACCATTGTGAAAGTGGCTGCAGTGGAACTGGCAGCAGTTGGGGATTGAGTAATGGTGTGATGGCAGTTTCAGCTCAGGCAGGGAAGACGCTGTGTTTGCCACATGTGAATTAATATAGTGCTGCTTTTTTACTGTTGAGGGATTAGCACAGCATTTTTAAAAAATATTTGAAGTATAACAGAATAGGGGAATAGCTGAACCCATATTGCAGACAGCTGCTTTTTTGAGCTGATGAGCTAACTATCTGCTATAGCTGGGAAGCATCAAATCAGAAGTTAAAACACTGCCCATGCATATGATAGGACTTTTAAAATACCAGGTAAGAGCTAGGTCTTCAAGCAAGTAACCAGAAAAAGGATGAGAGACAAGAATTATCTGCATGCCATTTGCACTACGCTTTCCTGCTTGATAGCAATTTATAACATAACCATTATTTTCAATATATTTCTGGGTCCATACTTTATGAATATTAACCAGCAATAGAAAATAAAATTGTGAAAATGTATTAGAGAAAAAGTGATGTGACAATTTGAGTTGTAAATGTTAAGAATTTAGTTTTCATCATTCTAGTTCTCCGTTTTCTTCTAATATGAGTACTAAAAACTATGAATAAACTCAGACAAGCTAGATATTTGTAATATCCATGAGCCCAGTATTTGATATTCACTTACAGAACATATCTTGCTGCAAATGCAGGATAAGCATTAAAAACTAGTGGAATGATTGTAAAAGTCTCTTCTCAGTATGCAGAAAATTTACTTTACAAGAAGTCAGATTCTTGGTCGTTGTTCATGCAGCTACGTATAACTGGGATTTAATCAATTGGTATCACACTGCATTGAGCTGTATCCCATTAGATCATATGTAAGTAGTAAGGGAAACATTCTGAGGCCAGTGTTGCCCTTTCTGATTAAACTGTCAATAAAATTAGGAATACCAAGTTCCTAGAATGAGAAGGACTATATGGACTGCAGCATCATGCTCAGTTCTCTTGGAAATCAAGAATGTGGAAAAGCAACCATTAAAATTTGCCAAGCTAGGACGTAACTCAAGCACGTTGAGGCTACAGTGATTAGAAAAGGAAATTGGAATATTGTGTGGCTCTAATCTATTGTTTGACATCCAGTGCCTGCTCCTGTGTAATTTACTTGCCTCTTTTGGTCACCTGACTGAAGACATTAAGTGGGCCACAGGGTAAGCCAGGAAATTCAGCTCTTTGCTTTCCAAGTCCACAGCTCAGTTGTTTCCCCTTTCCCCTTCCCCCTCTCTCTTTCTTCACAGCTGGTCAGCACATGCACAGTAATTGCTGAGGCCAGGTAGGGCAGATTTGGAAAGATACATATGGAGCACATGCAAATCTGCACTAAATTTTTGGAATGCAGCAACAGGGTGAAGTTAATGTAAAGCAAGATTTCTTTTATGTTTAAAGTTTCTAAAACTTATAAAAAAGAGAGACAACAAATTCACTTAATAACCTTTCCTTTTCTCTACTACTACTAAGTGAGAGGGTCTGGGACCTTGCCAAAATATTACGCATTGCTCAAGAAGATTACAAAGAAATCCCAGACATGCACTGGAGAGTTATTAAATTTAACATTTCTAAAAGATATTTTCAACAGCTAAATACTTGCTAGAGCATTGTTTTCCTCAACTTTCAAAAGTTGCCACAACTCAGTCACAGATAAGAACTTCCAGCTTTTTAATTGATATATAAATTGAGTTTAAAACCAAATCCACTACATTTCCTGTGGTAAAGGAAACACAGACTCTTCAGTTTGGTTTGTCCCTAATTTGAAAATCATGTTCTCAGGAAATCCTGCATAATTTTTTTACGTAAACAGGAAAAGTATTTATTTGCTTGGGGCTCTGTTTGTGTGGGCATGGGGGTGAGCAGAAATAGTGTAGATTCTGGAACTCATGTGTTAATGAATAGATTTCAGAATAAAGAAAAATATATTCCAAATAAGGTGATTTTCTCTCTGATCATGGATGGGCTAGTAGGAAGGGGTTTAAAATGCTTTATGTTCTCCTTTACATGTTCTTACTATTTCTCTGAATTTCAGTAATGAGGGCAATTAAAAATGAAAAGATGACAAATTTGTAAGGAAGGTGTCTTTTTATTCCTCTACAGGTGTTCTTGCCTTGTCTGCAAAGTTGATTTTTGTCATCTGGAAATGAGTGATTTGTAAAAAGCAATTGTAAAATTGCTGCAGGATTTCAGCCCTCACATCCTTCTCTGCTCTCACCCCCTCAAGGCCCTAAATTTACTTTTGCCATTTGTAGCAGTTCAGTTGAAGGTTGAACTTCCCCTTCTGCTTCTTGTGAGCTTTCCTGATTTCACTTACTGTTTGAACAAGATATATTGGATTTTATTTTCTCTAGGTTAGTATGAACTCTACACTTCACACAATTGATTTTGTTTCCAGTTAGAAAATAGTGTTACACACTTTAAGTATAAATTGTGCAGTAAGTAGGCTGCTTTTTTTTTGTGTGGGTGGAAACCATCTGTAGAGTTAATGCAGGAGCTGAACCCTGTTTAGTTATAAAACTTTTGAAAGAAAAGGCCAGAGATTTTTAAGGAACTATTTGTGGATTTTTTTTTTTTAAAACCAGGATGTGATTCAAGCTATTATTTAACAAGAGGACTCTACAACCTCACCAAATGCAGAGAAAAATTAAGTATGGGAGCAGGTGCATGCTTGTTTTATTTGGATTTGTTTGTGGCATTTTCTTAAAAGTTTATAGTTCAGTATATCACTCTAACAAACTGTGGTCAAGAACAGTCATAGCTTCAGGGGAAAATTGGAAGCAGTGATAGTCTTAGCAGAAATTTTAACACTAAAGTTGCTCAGAGAACATAGTTTAAAGTGGAAAATCAGGTTAGTTTCCTCTTTTGTTTTCTCAAGGGTAAACTGTGAGTTAATGTAGTAACAATGACATGATAGCTATTTCTTTATAGGTTTTTAAATTCAGTGAAACAAACAGATTTTTCCAGTAATCATTCTAAGAGGTATTTTAAGAATGTTAACCCAAAATGGTAATTATTAAGTGACCGTATGTTGCCATGAGAAATACTTTGTGTGTTACGTTGCTGCACACAGCAGGTCTTGCTGTGGAAGGGAATTCTCAGGAGCATTGAACACAGTTTGACATGTCCACTTGGTGAAGTCATATTTATGTTAGATTAATAACAAACATACTTACCTCTTCTAGGTAATCCTGGAGGGGTAAGCAGGTTAAGCTACTACAGATTAGTTCCCCACCACTCCTTTTTTTTCCCTCTTGTATTCATTTTATAAGTACATATATCTGAAAACTTTGATTGCAAGTTCCTATTTCTCCTGTGTGATCCAGAAACAGGGCTTGAATTCTGATTGTGAATTCTTGAGATACCAGTTTGAAGGAAGCAGTAATCATTCCTTTTCATATATATGGGCAGTGCCAGGTTGCCTTTTTTTTTCTCTTTAAACTAAATTTTAAATGCTCCATAGTGTGATTTTTGTAGCTATTTCATCATTTTTGAAGTTGATAGTTATTTTCGTGGATAATCTTGGTGGGAGCAGGATGCATGGTTTATATACAAATGTGAATTTTATTCAGAACCCTTGGATATAAATCCAAAAGTAGAACTAGTTACCTTCTGCATGTATTTTACTTGTTTTTAAGCCTTGTGGGCAAATGTGGCTATACCCATGTTATCTTTATATAAGGAAATGTTAGGACTTGCATGGAGAAAAGTAAAAAGCATATGTCCAAATACTTTGTTATGAAGAATTGAAAAGCCTTTACAATTCCTTTAATCAAAATGTCCAAAGAGGGAAGAAATTTGTCGGCTACTGCTGCCATGTGTGTTCGTAGTTTACAGGTGTGAGTCTAGTGTAGGTGTTATTAAAGGATGTTTTCCAGAAAATAAAGGATAGGAATCCCTCAAACTCTTCTTAGTTTAACCTTTTTTATTTATACTTTGTGGGCATTTTTAACAATTTATCTATGCAGTTCTTTATCACCAACAGTATTGCTCTGCCAGCAAAATCTGCTATTGGCAAATTTTTGAATACTGACTTTTTAGATGGGATAACAAACTATGTTTGCTTCTCACCTTTTGGCCACTGATAATTTTGTCTTTCTTGTGCAAATTAGTTAAGCTGCAACCACAGAATAACAGCCGTTTTCTGACTTAGCCTTAGATCAGGCAGGAAGGCTGTGAATTCTAATGTTATAAATTGTTTAGAGTTGCTGTGTTTTTAATAGTATGTTTATAAAGGTCTTAGTAGATCTAAAGAACATACTTTAAAAGGATTTCATTCTGTTTATACATAGAGATATTTCTTTTTTTAATATTCCTTCACCTTCACTTTTATTTCTAATCCTATCTTTTAGGAACCATTAAAAAATAACGACTTTTAGCAGGTGTTGCCAAGTATGTGGGGGTTTTTTTTGAAACAAGGGGAAGATGGTAGTTTGTGAGAAGTAAAAGTTTAATCCACCTCTCAAAATTTGATGTAAATCTTCCCTTAGACTTCATGGGGTGCTGCAGTAAGACCAGGACCCTAGTTCTTTCAAGAACTGCAGAGCTTCCTATCTTGGAAAATTTCTGAAATAAAACTCCTCTTCGTATTCATTCCATTCATCATCATGCTCTTCTGTTTATGACTCTGGCCAATGAATTCAATATCAACTACCTGAAATAGCAAGTTTCCTATGTCTTTTCCAAGATTTATACTTCATACTTCAGGAGATTTTTGTCTAGAAATTAATAGAAGAGAAACCAAACCCTCATATTTAATTTACATTTAAAATGCAATTTTCTTTGTTGTTCCTACTTTGATGACCTCTTTACCTAGAACCATAGGTGGAAAAACAGACTTAAAAGAAAAAAATGTTAAATAAAATTAATGTCTTTGGTGATAAAAACATTGTAATATCACATTTTCATTGACAAAACTCTGGGGTTTTATTTGCAGCAAAACTGGCAGAAACAACTGCAGGCAATTACAGGCTTCAATTCATCAAGGTACCTAAGCATATGTCTAACTTTAATTGACTGAATAGTCATTTGACTTCAGGGGGTTATTCATGTTCATAAAATTAGACATATGCTTAAGTAACTTGGTGAATCAAGGCAATAGTGACTTAATAGAATAGTGAAGACAGAACAAGTAACTGTAACCTGCACTGTAGATGTTCTTTGATTGCTCTGGTTGTTCAATAATAGTTCTTAGTGGGTGTATTTTCTGTTCCTTAATAAATTATCCAGGCTCAGTAACTGTATATTTGTGTTCATCTTCTATGGACAGTACTTTATACCCAAAGAGCAAACAGTCTCTTACAAAAAAGTGAATTCAACCTGTGGAGGACTGTTATGACTGCTCTCATGTATGTTAAATATATTTAATAAATCACTGTTTTATTGTACAGGACAGCAGCCCAGGGGCAAGAGTACTGTGCATTTCCTGCCAACTGTTGTTTGTTAAATTTGCTAATTTGATGTAGAGGCATGGTACATACCATGACCAGTTTGCATCAAGAGACATACCATTTCTTCATCTGAAGATTTTTCTTTGCTATGTATTCTTGTAATTGATTTTGTGTTTTAAGGATGCATTGCCTCAAACTCTCCTTCAAGTGTTGCATGAGAAGGCTTAACAGATTTGTTTTGGAGGGGCAACATGCTGATATTCAACATATTGACCAGAAAGAAACAGGGACATGCAGTGAAGGACAACTAAGAATTGCCAACTCAGATTATTTATGGTTTAAAAGAGGAACGTCATTTTAGGCAATGGTTTGCAGTATGGACATTTATGTAGATTGAAAACCTAGGCTTTCATTTTGATGTGCAAGAAGGATGTAATTTTGCTCAGTCAACTTTGTTGATACCAAAATAAAAAAACTGATAAAGAAAAACCATAAATTTAACTAATTGACGTAATCATTGATGCTGCACTGTTTAAGCAGAAGCACCTTTTGTCCTATGAAGAGAGCTGTGTACTCCTATATGTAGTCAAAACAGAGGTGTTTTCATAGCTTTGATCAAATTAGCCCTTTTTTCACTCCAATTCGACTCATTCTCTTGTTTCTTGTTCAGTACATTCTTACTTTTTCATCAATAAAATTGCAACCAAATATCTGGTATTACTGCAGTTTATCAGTATAACAAAAGAGAATACCTAAACCACTTCAACTTATATTTATTTTGTTACTTAAGGAACTGAATTGCAGGCTAGTGCTAGGAAACTTATACTTTGTTATGGGATTCTAGCATCTGGACTTACAAGTCAGTTCCTCTTTCTCCTCTCATAAGACTAAAATACCTTCTCAGGCATTTGACTAAGTACATGATTCCTTTTATCATTATGGATAAGTTTTAAAGTAGGAAATTGTATTGCTGTTATTTGCCAGGTTTCTATAGCATTCTGCAAAAATCAGCATATTTATAAAAACTAGGAAAACAGAGGAATTATGATTAATGCTTTTGAGAACTCGCAGTAGTATTAATTAAAGCTACATAAAACAGGCTTATGAAACAATGAAGATTGGCCATGGGAAAGGCACTTTTTGTTATTCTAAAAAATGCACGCAGAAAGCAAGAATATCTGCAAGTGGAAGAAAGTACATCCAGTTTGTCAGATGACCTTTGATGAGCTCATCAAACTAAAGAATTTGGCACTTTCATTTCTGTTTATTGGATAATAGGAGCATGTAACAACGATAATGAAGGTAATGTGATCCAGGTGTACAGGAAGGAGCAAATGAATAGAAAAGGGATGAGATTTACATATCTGATGTAGATAAAGTATGTGTGATACCTCTTATTGCCTTGGTTCCTTTCATTTATCACATCTTGCTGTCATACAAAAAAAAAACAATTGGAAAGAGTGCTATGGAGGTACATAATAGACATAAAATTAAGCAGCTGCAGTTTTTTTGTGATAAATAAAATCAAACAAAAGACATAATTTTATTGCTTAGAGCAAGCTTAAAATATTTATACTCTTTTAGGTATTGCCAAAATATTTTCTCCAAAGCCTCTACATAATTAGGACAAATACAACTAACTGCTTGATTGGGAATTATTTTCTTATCCCATTGACATACCAGGACATGAATAAGAAGTGGTTAGTGAACATTTGATATGTAGCCTATTGGAATCTTGAAGTGTGTATGTGATTCTAAAATACATTTTTAAAACTGCTGCTCGCTTGTATGGATGAGACTTAAAAAATTTCTTTTTCCCCTGCTGTACCTTATCCAATACTTTGTTCCATTTCAGATGAAGTGTTGCCGTCTCTCTGCTTTTGAAGTTCTTTGGCTGTAGTAGAGTGATGGTTATGTAATATATCCTGTTACACTACTAATTTAAGATATTTAGGGATGCACTGCAAGGCCGACGCTGCCTTGTTAAAAGAAAGGACTGGGAAATGAGGCTCACAAGTTGTGCTTTGAAGGATACTTGTAAAACCATATTGTCCACTATTTATAGTCGTGTCTAAACCAGAATTGCATGTAAAGCAAAATTTGCTGCAAAGTTCCTTTGCTTTGTAGGCTTCTTGAGGAGCGAGGCTAAGTCAGGCTTATTTCTCCTCAAGTAGTATACGTGACAGGTGATGGAGATAAATTCTTTCTTATATTCCTAAATCTAGACCTGAACTGGGGCAAGCCTAGTTGGAATGAAATACTGAAATATGGAGAAGATGGAATAAAGTTGAGCTGCGGGCTGTGGGATGTGCCTGCAGAGAGGCAACACACAAGACAATACAACACAACACAAAGAATCGTGTCTCCCCCACCGTGGGGAGGAGATACCAGGAGAACAGAGCCCTGCGGAGAGGGGCGTGCCAGGAGCTGACAGACGGGTGAATCACCCCACAGAAAGGCACTCGGAAGGTGCTCGGCTGATGTGGCACGATGTGTGTGATGGGTCCTGTGGTGAGAGTGACCATGGAAGGAAGTCATGTACTAAGAAAGAGTGTAGAAAACCAACATGCTTCTTTGAAAAAAAGAGATTTAGTCTTCCTGCCTGGCTGGGTCCATGTCATACAAATACCGGCACTGAAATACAAGCAAAATTATAGAAAGTGTAAGTGATAAACAGTTCTTACTCACTGGAGGAAGACCTAACGCCTCTTCTGGAAGACATGAGCAAATAAATAACTTTCTCTGGTTTTAAATGTGTTTTGTAACACAGTTATTTTTGGATAAACAGAGAATGAAGGAAACAAAAACAGCAAAAAGAAAGAATAGGCAAATCTGGATTACAAGAGTGCCATTTTTAATAGTATAATCAGAAAAGCAAACTCTCCATACACAGAAGGAGAATTCCTTCATACATGAAGGGTCTCTTGAATCATTTATGGTTTTGCTATGTCTTTCATTATTTAACTTTCAATTGTTCTTGCAAGTAGTAATTTAAATGGTTCTGAATTATAATGTGTATTCCAGTGGGAAGAAAGCTGGGACTATGAAAGTGCCACAAATACTCAAGCTTTTTCTTTAAATGCCAGGAATCAAAAACTAGTATATTAGATAGATCCCATTGGAAACAGGTGCTTTCTCAAGTTTTATTAGTTATATATATGTAAAAGTAAGAAGAGCGAGTATATATGTATAAGTAAAAAGTAAAAAGTACTGATAGATTCCCAACCATGAGAGTTTTCTGAAGGAAAAGACTTTCTGTATGATATATAGTACATACTAATTTTTTAACTGGCAAAAGAAGGAGGCTCATTGGTTAATGCTTTAGAGCATGATAGAATCTGCCAGCTGGAGCATTCCACACAGTAAACCTGGGGTGCTTAGTCAGAACTGTGCGTCAAGTACAGAATAATGACTTTCCTAACTTCAGGTATGATTCTTGTATTACATAAGAGTTGCAAGAAAATTCTCTGTCTAGGTGGAATGGGACTGCAAGTTGTAAAGGCTTCATTTGATCCCTTAACAAAAAGTAAGTCTTGTGTGGCTTTAATTTTTTTCTTAAGGCTTCAAAACTGATTTTTCATGGTATCTCAGAGTAAAATAATGGTTTCAGACACTATGAATTTCTAAGGTGGACTTGCTGACTGACCACATACAATATGGCAGAGGGATATGTGTATGTGATGTCAGGACAGAAACAACTACTGTCTCTTTAAATTGGAGTAGAAAATGCAGGAGACTGCTGAGGTAAAGAGAAGTACATAGCTGGAGAAAATCAGAAATGTAGTTGGAATAATGTATCTGTGCACACTGAACAATGTTGGACATCTTTATAGAAGAGTAGCAGTTATATATTATGTATTTTCAACAGTATTAGTTTCTTAATCGACAAATATTCGTAAACTGAATTTGTCATTGACTTCTATAGAATGGTTTCAGCTCACAGATAGAGCTTGAGGGGCAAGTTAACCTAGAACTTCACATTAAATTTTGTTCTATTCATTCACAAGTCAAATAGAATAGGGAAATTCAGAGCTATTTTTGAGAAACAAGAATATTTTTCTGAAAAGAAAAGCCATAGAGCTTTTGTTTGTCAATTTTTCGACTTGAAAAGACTAATTTAAACCAACTTAAACTGAAAGAAAACTTCTGAAAAAAAACCTTCTGAATGTGGGGTTTCAGCCTGGAGTATATTTTTTCATGGCTGAATTACAGACTTGAGAAAAATGAGTTTTGAACCAATGTTATTGAAGTCCTTCAAGGCAGTGATAGTACAGTTTTTTATAAGACTTAGTATCTGTTTGTGTGTATGGCTAATAAAAAAATAAGTATTGCATGGAACTGGTATTTATCAAAAGTTATTTGAAAACCATAAAATTCCTAGATTTTTGATTAATGATTTATATATTTTTTTCCTTTAAAATCAATTTTCATGTCTAATTTCTTTTTCTGAAACAGTGCTAGCCAGAAGTTTTTTGGTCCTTGATTGTTTAGATACTGCTTCGTTCTTAAGTCAGACTGACTTTGTTCAAAGTACTGCAAACTTTTCTGGAAATCCTTTACCCATGTTCTGGATGTCTGGTTGGTGTTGCCAGCCCTGGAAGTGTGCATACATTGGTTGTGGCAATATTCATATCCTTATGCTTGCACTTGTGGTGTACTGCCCTAATATTGGGCAGTTTTAACATGTGGATAAGGTTATCCATGTGTATGTTTGCTTGGTTTACCAAAAGGTGAGTGTAACACTGACAGAGATGTGCTTTTTCTTCCACTGGAGTTTGTTTGTGCACCTGTATGAGCACTTCTAAGAGTGCTGCTCTTAGTGAGAGTATGTTTTCAAGAACTAGAGATTTTGACCATGTTACCCTGAAAATGAGTAATTGGAAAAAATGGTTTAGTTTATTAAGTTTATGAAGAGAAAAAATTACTTCTGGCCTCTTTTCCTAAGTCACTCAACAGGTTAAGGGCATATGGACTGTACTCCCTGCACTCAGTGCATAGAGACATTACAAGAATTGGTGGTACAAAGATGTAAAGGAAGATGTTTTTGCAATAAATTGGTGGTTGGAAACGTACAATCAACAGTGATTTTAAAAAGCATCCTTATGCATCTAAACCTATGGACGTACTTAAATTGATTAATATAAATTCTTACTGAAGACAATGAGACAGAATATTTTCAGCTGGAAGAGGCCTACTTTGGTTTAAGTATTGCACAGAACAGAAATAGATCTAAGAATTTCTTTAAGTGCTTTTTTTACTCTAGATGGTGGGGTGGGATTCCCACTCACCTTGTTAAGACAGATAAAATGCATGAGAATTCAATAAAGACCTAAAGAAGTGTTTTTGAAGGAATTCTTAAAGAAATCACATTTTGTTTCAAACACAATGTGAATACTCAAAATATAAACCAGTTAGATGGTGTCCAACTAAATTGATCACAAGTTTGCAAGGCTCTAGAAACTGTTCACATGGATTCACCTGAAAATATTCCAATATCAGTAAACAGACATGAAAGAAAAATCTATGTGAATTTTAATAGTACTTATCAACAAAGAAATAACCCTTTTTTCCAAGGCCAAAGACATTTTTCTTTCCATAGGATCATTATACTGACTATTTTTGGATTTTAAGACAGGTTGCTCTAATTTTTGGTATTGCTGTATCACTAGGGAACATTTCTGTAGTGGCAGCTAGACTACAGTTAGTACTTGTCCTGAAAGCCAGCTCAGGGTCTCTGTATTTAATCTCCAGTTTGTTCTGTAAATGCAGTATCTTTCATTCCTTCTGGTTATAGTTCTTTAGTTTCAGGTAAAAGGACAAAATAAATTTAGACCTAAATAAGTGGAGGTTCACATTTTGCTGTGGTAACCACAATACACCTGCTTGCTCCCAAGAAACACTTGTCACAAGCTGTTCTGATTTTGCTTCTGTATTGTTCTTGGCTGATGTATATTCATCTCTTGTAGAAAGTTGATCTGATCATATGATACATTATTGAGATTCTTATCTCAAATAGAACATAGTTTATGCTGGAGTTTTTGGAGCAGTTAGTTTAGTTTGGAGAGTTCTCTGGAAGGATGACTCAGCTTCATTTACAACCTGGTCAACATCTCTTTCTCCTACTGTGTCATTTGCTTAGATATATGAAAAGTGTCACATCTTATTTAGATGTGGTATCTCTGGTTTAACAGTTTGGCATAGACCCAAAATGGCAACCTGAGTAATGACTGATAGAAGTTATTGTGAATTTTGCTTAAATTTGGCATTTCCCAAGCTTAAAAGAAAAAGGACAAATAAGACTATTTTATATTACACTTTCCATTTGTTTTTTATACAGATGGGAATAATTGCTGCACAATGTCTCTGAAGTTAAAAGCAAATGCATTTCTGTAGTTCATTTTGTGCTGGAGAGACATAAATGGTTGTTAGTGCCCTGTATTTATCTTTATTACCTAATACTGGATTGGAATCTGCTGTTGTACATATCATACTCAATCATGTCTACATCTCACAAAGTGGTACATAGGCAGCAGAACCAGTATAACCTGTGCATTTGAACACTAGAAGAAACAAAGGTGTATTTGGCATACATATTTTGAGTACACTGGCAGGATTCATCGGTCTAGAGAGCTTCCTTTAAATCAACAGCTTTTTTTTTAGCCTCTTTTGGTAACATCTGTGTTTAAAAACTGGATCCTTCTTATGAAGCCGTTTTTGCAGAGTTCTGTGGAAGAGTGACTTGGCATCATTCACATCCTGGTCAGCATCTTTTTCCCTGCAATGACATTTGCCTGAGTGTGTGAAAAATTTCCCACTTTATTTGCTTGCATAACATGAGTCCTAATTTAGTGCTGACTTGAGCTTTCTATGCATGCACCCTTTTGAGCTTGTTTTTCTTCCTGGAAAGCTAAAGTCTGGGCCTGGTATACCAGTCTTACAGTCTTTTGCAGCAACTCTTATTCTATGTGTTGGTGCCAGTGTAATTAAGTATGGGTCACTCTTCTCTAGGTAATGGAAGGATTTTCCTTTGACACATGGGCATCTTCCTCACTCTGCACCCTTAAAATGACCCACTACCATCCTGTCAGGGAAGAGCTGCCTGCTTTTAAGATCTTTCTAGCATTTCATGTCTTCCATTGAATGGTCTTATGATCCACAAAGGACACAATGAATGAGTAAAGTCCAAATACCATATTCATGTATATATATTTTTCATCTTGCTGTGGTTTTAAGGAATATGTTTCTACAAATGATGATTAGCCCAGAAAATCTTTTGCACTGTTTTATGGCATGGAGTGTCAGTTTGGATTGAGGATTTTCATAGGGAGTTAATGGATAAGTAGAAATTAAATGGGACCTAAAATTTTGCTATTTTGCATAGCCCCTGTTGAATGTAAATTAAATATTTATTGGGACCGCCGAGCAGCCCACAGATACTTTTCAATCTTACTCTCATGAAATAAGGTATATACCTGGTATTGACCCACCCAGCCAATATGGGACATGTAAATTCGAGTAGGACTTGGTTCTTTTGCTTATTTTGTCACATTAAGGATGGGATTGTTTTTTAGTTATCATTTTGACATGTGATTTGTATTTGATATCCTTTAAAGACAAAGAATTCTCTCATGATGGTTTTTATTATTTAGAGTTAGCAAATACAGTAAATTTGGCCTCAAAGTAGATATTGCATTCTTTTGATGCTAAGAGTCTGGCTGCTTTTATTATATAAGAGATTCAATTAAAATGTATTTCTACAGTTTTTAAATTTATGATTTCTAAGGTTACTTCCAGGCAAATAAGAAAATTATTACAATGAGAAAATTCCATTCTTTTAATTTGTTTTTTAATCTCAGAAAGACCCATAAGATGTATGAAAATACATGATTTTTAATCCTTTTTAAAACTAGTGTTCACTGTGGAAAAATTACAACTGTTAAGTCCAGACAAATAGTGACACACAATGAAAGTGCTGTAGGGTGACACTGAAAGCAGATTGTGGTTCTTCTAAACCTCTTTTTTAAATTTTTCCCCCCTCTATTTTCTTTCTCTCTTTTGTATAACCTGTCATCTTTATTTATACCAAGAAATGAGGGTTATTTTTATCTTCCTAATAAAAAGTGTGTTATTACTACATTGTTGAAATAAAATTCTTAGTGCAGAATGGTACATTATATTCTCCACTGAGACAACATAGAGTGTGCAAGGGACACACTGCAAAGAATGTTCAGTTTTACGATGTACACAGTGATGCTCTCAGTTGCTTGATTTTTTCAGGGCATAGTGTTGTAAATGTCAAGAGCCTTTGAAACATTTGAAGCAGATGTTCTACTGCCAAAGTGTAGCATTTGAACTCAAAATGAAACAGTTCCCTTAAACCTTGACATTAAGTCTTAACAGTTTTACTTCCCAATTGGATGTGGTATGAAGAAGATAAATAATAGAACTGTAGCAGGATAAAATATTTATTCTCCCATGAGATGGGGAAGAAAAACATGTTTAGCATTTACTTTGCAATTTTATTTGTTCTGGCTCATTTCCCTCTTATACTCACATATATACATTTCCAGGCACATGTTAAAAGCAGTAACTAGGGCTTGGCTCAGGCCCGGTGTCCTTCCTTTCCCCTTCCCTTTCAGTCTGAGTTTCTCTCCCAGCTTCCCTTAAACTGCCTCTTTGTCCCCATGTTCCTTCTGGGAAGCATTCATCAAAATGTTTTCACTTGTCCAAAATCTGTTATGCTTAATCAAACGGATCAATTTCTATGGAAGGCAGTGTCAGCCGTTTCAAGTAGGAGTGCCCTATTTAAACACCCCAATAAAAAAGGCTTGAATTTCCCAGCTTCTCAGTACCTGCTGCTCCCACTGTCATTGGGAGGTGTGGGTGAGAAGAGGTCACGACAATGAAAATATTTTAATTAGGTGTCCACCTTCTCTTTGGAAATGTCAGTCTGAATTTGTTGTCTTGTGAACATATTCTCATGATTAAAGTTTCTGTCTGACATGTTAGTTATTCTACTGGCTCAATCCACAAATCTCATCCTATTCACACTAGTGTTGTGTGCTTTGCTGCCTGCCTGGCAGCATCATGTTATAAATACTCAGAAGCACGTAACAAACTTTTTAGGTCCTGTCACTCATCCTCCTGTTATGAAACCTATGGCACTAGTTTTGTGCTGTTCTCCACACACTGTACTCCTGCTGTATTCTGTGCTTTCTGATCAGAGATGCTTTTCTCCCATGCCTCCCTCAAAGTGAGTCTATCCACAAATCCTATCTGCTTGAGCAATGTTGGAGGAAGATCTGGAACTGGGCTGCAAAGCCTTTTCTCTAAGCTAACAGCAGTTTGTCCCTCCTGTGGCCGCTTCTCTTTTTTCTGTGAATCCATACAATGGGGAAGCATACAGGCTTGCAAGAGTAGAAGGGAAATTTAGTGGAGAGTGGGTTTTTGTTTTCTTTCAGTACTCAGAAAAAGTGGCATGGACAATGAGGATATTATTATTCCTGTAGCAATGAAGAAATAACCTCTAAGAAAGAAGTGGAGTTCTGGTCAGTAAGCACATTCTTACACACACACACACATATGTATAAAAATTTTAAATCCACACCAATAGATAAATTGACAAAATATCTGTTCTAACTAAACTTTCCCTGTGATTCCAATTAGACAGCAGAAAATACTCCTTGACGCTCTTGAGGAAGAGGCTGATAAAAGATAACCAATTAAAGCATAAGATTTAATGTGCAAGGTAATGGTTAAAAGGGTGGCCACTCTGTAAGTTTTATACAGATACGTGTGCTTGAAAGCAATGTGTACTCTTCTAAGGAAAATTCGGTAGGAACATCATTAGTGTGGTACAGCATGTCTAGTATTTGTTGATTATGGGTGTGATGTTTTTATTCTATAATAAGGTCTGTGTAGCAAAGTTGGCAAGAAATCTGTACCATGTACTTGAGTAGATCTTGGAGCCAGAATGTACAAGTGCACTTTCAGTGGTAACCTTATAAAGCCATGCTTTTAAGCGAGGAGCAGTACTTAACATGGCCTCTATTAACAACTGGTACTGTGATTCTGTATTGCTTGTTGAATTAGGGTTTTGTCTGCACTGTTGTGTCTTTTAATAATCTGTCTGCTTTGTTTGGCTTCCTACTGTAACCTTGTTTAGGAAACAAATGATTTCTGTAGAAGCTGCAAAGTAACAAATGTTTTCTTCAGTTTATCCTCTGTTTAGTCCCTTACAGAATAAAAAGCTTTATCTGCCACCTTTCTGAAGGCTTAGTTTGCTAAGCCTTTGTGACATTTTACAATCTGTCTTGGAAGGTCTTCCAAGAGGGTAAAAGATTATTCAACATACACTGTTATAGGGGAGAAGTAGTGCTGTAGAATTCTGATCAAACTTCTCAGTTTCTGTATTTTCAGTGGCCTTGGAAACAAAATAATAACAAGAATTATAGATTTTTTTTTTCCTCTGAGGGTGTAGAATGTAAAGAAATTTTATTTGTCTTATGGAAGGGCAACTCTGTTCTTAGGACCATCACAGTTTAAAGTTAAGTGAGGAGATGCATATGCACACACAAAGCAGAGTAATTTTTATGTAGTTTGTATATATATATATGTGTATGTATTCATACATGCACACACACACACACACACATATATATATAACCTTGTACATTTGTAGGATTTAGGTATTACCTATCTGGATGAGGTTAATTCAGAGGCAATTATTGATAGGATGGTTATAGCTATGCTAGGAGCTACATGTGTATATATAAAAACATACATACACATATATATATGTATAGCTTAATATTTTGCTTTAACAATAGTAATTACTTATATCAGTATTGTAACTATCATTATCAATTTTACCCTTTTTTCTATCACTTTCTTCTACATCAAAAGATTCTACAGAGTAACTAGATCTCATTATATGTTCTATTTAAATGAGGACGGTGAGACAGAAGTTAAGTAACTTGTCCAAAGTCAGTCACCAGGTAGCAAAAGTCCAATTAGAAGTACCCAAAAAGTCACCAGTTTACCTTGTTTTTCTCCATTAAGCAGCACTGCATCTCATTTGGTAAGGTCAATATTAAAATATAGGTTTATGTTCCTTATGCTTATTATGGGGATTGCTTAGCCTAAGAGTATGTTCCAGTAGGAGGATATTCAAATACAATCATATTTTCACTATGAGGATGGTCAGTGAAACAAGTTGTCTGGAGAAGTGTTGCAGCCTCCATCCTTGCAGTCTTCCAAAAACTGGTTCAATAAATGCCCGTTCTGATCTCATAGGTGTCCCTGCAGGGGGATAGGCTGGAGACTTTCCGAAGTTTCTTCTAACCTGACTTATCCAACGATCCTACTATCAGAGGTTCATATAGATAAAGCATTCCCCTCTTCTCAGTTCTGCTGGTCAGTTGGAACAGCAGGAGAAGGGAAAATCACTGCAGAGCATCCCTACCATTATTCTGGTCATACCATTTCATAGGGAAGGCAATGCCAGCAGCAGTGGCTGATTATAGGAATGTTTTACAAATTGGTGCTGAGTGGCAAAGGCAGCAAAATTATGTGCGCCACCAAAGAGTTAGGAGTAAGGAGCAGGCAGGAATATTGAACAGATGGGGAGAAAGAAGCAGAAAGACCACAGTCTCCCCACCCTTCTGAAGTATAAAGAGGGTCACCATTCATGTTATTCTCTTGAAACAGTGATGTCTGCTATGGCTCTGCCTGAAAACATATAGCAGCTGTGGTCTGAGAAAAACTGCCCAAAACTCTTCAAGATTGTTTTTAAAGTAAAGTTTTAGCCTTTACTGTTTCCATGACAATGCTTCAGTCATACATTTTTGAATGGAGAATTTATAGGGAGCAAATGGGATATAAGAATGTGACCCCAGCCCTTTGGAAAAAAAGGGACAATAAAGATCAGGAGTTACTTGAGGTGTGAGCCAAAGCTCTGCACCAGCATAGTTGTGATTTAGTTGTGCATCTTGGCTCAGTTTGCAAAGGTGTGAAAGCCATTAGTGTAGCAGAGGTGAATACTGCAGGCCTTCTTTGCCTCAGCTCTGCAGTGAGAAAAAGCTGCATGATGTAATGCTGCAGGTTGTATGGGACAGAGCTCTACAGCTTTAAACTGCAGGTAGGGGAGCATGGTGGAGCAGAGAGAAGAGAATTGCAACCCTATTTTTCACAAGCTAAAACTACTGAAGTAATATTTCTCTTTGATTCTACTTTTTCCATTACTTACATTTTGCCATATGAATAAAATTGAAATGGAAGTTTGTTTCAAAAAGGAAAACATTTAACTCTGAAAAAGTAAGAATCACATATGTTTTAAATTACTGCAACTTTTGATTTCAGTTTTGTCTAAAATGTATCTTATTCTTTGAGATTGTATGTTATAGTGAGTGTTGCTGTTGACAAATAAATATTTTCTGCACCGAAAAAGATTCAGTCCTAGAGGTATCCTGATGGATCTGCCTTTGAATACATGTATCGGATGGCACCTAAGCATAGGTATCTGCTGTACCCCCTAAGCAGAGGTGCAGAAACAGAGAATAAACTAGGATTATCAGATAAAAACCCTACCCAACTTGATGAACATAACTCCTGATAATGATGTTTTAAAAAAAAAAGCAAAGGTCAGCTGCTTTTCAGCCATTGCAGCATTTTTCTCTCAGCTTGATATCTCATATGTTCAAATGTTCTTTTCAGTTTAATTACTATTTTACAAGTGCAACAAACCTATCTAGTATAGCTCAGTGTATTTCAGAGTAAGTATAGATCAGTAGTAGTCGAGATCCAGTTTCTGAATACTTACGGTAAACAGTTATGAAAAAGAAGGAAGGTAGAATTTTAAAGCATAAGTACATTTTTTTTTAAAGAACTGACAGCCTCTAGGACTTGTCTAGAAGTTGTTGATTCACTGGAGCTCAACATGATGCACGCACGTTGGGGCGTTAGGAAGTTCAGTTCCCAAACAGCTTAAGTCCTAGACTTCCCTGGACAGGAATATCCAGTCTTCTGAACTGTATGTGTTTCTAATCTTGAGGACTACTATTTTCCACGGACTGAGGTGAGAACACCATAGGCTTTCCTCTGGAGACATCAGATTGGACATCAACTTTTCAACCCGTTAGGAGTGACTGTGTCAAGTTGCAACCTAAGCAGTTACTGTTCTCAAAGCAGTTATCTTTTCTCTCTGTGTAGCTTGTTCAATTTTTTCGCAATATACTTTATTATTTCCAGTAGACTTCCTGTTCTTGTTTCTCATAGCCTGCCCCTTTTCTTACATGCATTTTCCTATTTTTTTTGGTCCCATTTGGACTCCATCATATTTTGAAATATATTTAAGATGCGTTAATTTTCTCTTTGCTGCCATTTTCCATAATTTAATTAGATTTTGTACAAAAGTGCAAGGCCTTCAGCTGCTGACCTGGTGGAAAATGCAGATATGGAAGATCCAAACATCATTAAAGTCCTTCTGTCTCAAATTAAAGAGTCCCATGCAAGTTTTGTACTCTCATAAATAAAGACCTGTCATTTTGGAAAAAAAAAAAAGCATAATAGACTTCATCCAGACTGTGCAGCCTGGTGCAATTTATTAATGATACTGTATTGCAAGATGAAATAAAATGTGAACCTGAACTCTGAATTCACTTGACAGAGTTGTATGACCCAGGTGTTTTAGAAGCAGCTAAATTTGTTAACAGTCAATCCAGCAATGATGTCTAGTGACATCTGTGTAGTTACAGCAGACAACAGAATGAATTTCAAAAGCATAGAAATGTTAGAAGCTTGGGTATGAAAATGTTAAATTTAAACCAGAATATTTATTGATGAGTATAGAAACGATACTGTTTAAACAGGAAGGGAAGAGAGCCCAAGATAAACATTTATCAGGCTCTTCAGAGAGCAATATTTTGTGGGAGAACATTATATAACTGCACTGTAAAATCCTAAGGACTGCAGAGGGCTTGTCCAGGTCCTTGGAACTGTTTCCACATAATATCATAGCATAATTCTGTACACTGAAAATGTGGCCAAGTCCTTTCTGTACAATTCTAATAGAAAGCAGTAAAGCTAACAGTTTTGGTAGTGGATAGGAGTGACTATTGCACTAGATTTTCAATTACTTTTATAAGAGAGTATGCTTTTCTTGAAATATATCTCATTACATATTTTGTATTCTCAATAGCTAGGTAAACCTCTAAATACCACTCATAAACAAATAATTTCACCTGAAGTAGGAATGCCATTGTCACAGTCCTGATTGAATTGATTTAGACAGGCAATCAAGTCTAACTTTTTAATCTCAGTGCCAGCTTTATGTTCTACCAGGAGGGAAGTATACAGTGGTGAAATCATTAATGATAACTCTTTGAGCCTCATGGGACGAGTATGCATATATATTTCCAGTCCATGCTGGAAGTTACAGTTATAAATAGTGTTTCATGATACAGAAAGGAGTTCATAAAATGATGTTGATATTTTTCTGATTGATGAAATGTGGGTATCAGAGCTAGTTCATTATTAAATATGACAGGTAAACTTTTGTTAAGGTGGTGAGTGTATAAATGTCATCATTTGATACAGTAGCCTAATTATATTTCAAAAAGCATTTGAATCTTCACAAAAGTTTTTATAGTTGTACAAAAACCACTGTCATGGATGTATTTATCATCAAGATTTGATGATAATCTACAAATCTGAAGATAACTTGGGACATGAGGAGTCTTGGCTTCTGTGTAGTTCCGGGTCTTGCTCATGAGTCGTATCATGTGCTGATTGTGTGAGTTACTGGGCATCTGACCCATAGTGAATGAACTAACTTGTTTTTCAGAGGAAATAATGAGAAAAGAATGTGTAAAGGGTGTTTCAAACTCCAATTTGTATGTCTAGGCTTTTATTTATTTAAGAACTGTAATATTTTACTTTGACAGATTTCATTTGATTCAATTTACTGCTGGATTTTCTCCAGTGATACAAGAACTAGCCTAAAAGAACCTAAAAGAGCCTTTCTCTTGAAATACAGTCATGAGACTATTTTGTAACAATGTTACTGGGAACCATGGAAGCAGTATGTGTGAATGGAATTATACAGAGGAAAGACTCAAGCACATAGGTAAATTTTGCTACTCACTTTTGCTTGTCTGTGACTTTCTGTATTCAGAATCACAGAATCAGCTAGGTTGGAAAAGACATCTGAGATCATTGAGTCCAACCTTTGACAAAACACCACCTTCTCAAGTAGACCATGGCACTAAGTGCCATATTCAGTTTTTTCTTAAACACCTCCAGGGATGGTGACTCCATCACTGCCCTGGGCAGCCCATTCCAATGCCCAGTCACTCCTTCTGTGAAGAAATTCCTCCTCATGTCCCTTCACACAACTTGAGACATACGTGTGCTCTTGTCGTGTTTATTGCAGACTGCAGCTCCATAGAGCTGTTTTCTCCTATGTCAAGCAACTGACACTTCTTCCATATCCTCCGTATCTTCCATGTCCTTTTCCCAGGAGAAAAAACATGCAGAACATTTTTCCATCAAGGTTGGTGCACATGTAAAATTTAGCGGCCTCAAAGCTGGCTGGTACTTCATGAATAAAGAGGATCAGAAAATCCAGCTCTGAGTCTCATCCCCTAGTTTTTAAATTTTTGACTGTAGATCAAATTGATAAGCCTTTTGAATTCTGAAGGGTAGTTATTATATGAGAACAAAGTGTAACGGAAAACAATCAAATGTAGCAGATTGAAGCTCTTAATTTACTAAGATTAAAATTGTCCCAATATGAAACACACATACACAAATGTGTTGTAAATTCAGGATAGATTGAATCATGAAATTAATCCAAGCCAGGAACAGTTGACTCAAACGTTTCTTGTAATTAATGCAAGCAAGACACTGGTAATTAAAAAAAACTACTGCCCACCCCCTAATCCTCCTTCATATAATGAAAATGCAGCAACATTTTCCTTTGACTATTGTTCTGTGTATCTTTTGTGGTGTTTTCCTCCAGTTGACAAACAGGGCATTTGGGTTGATAGATTTTTAATAACCTTTCCATCTCACACAAAATCATATCACGTGGAGACATGGAAAAAGATATCTTTGCAATTGCTTCACATGCTAAGCTTGGCTATACTTTGAAGTGCTGATGACAGGGTCCTATTGGTTAGATGTGTGGGAAAATCAGAGTTCAACTGGTACAGCCACACTGGCAAAAGCTGCACTGGAAACAGTTGTACTGGAAGTGGGGCTGCTTTCCTGGCATATAGCTATCTCAGGAACTCAAATAAACTATACCAGCAAAATAACTTTTCTTACAGTGTAGGCTCTTGCTCCATCAGAAAAATGGCTTGCATAGATCTACCATAGCTCCACTGCCTGGAATGTCTTGGACTTGTTTCTTAAGCTGTTGATAGAAATAAAGTGTTAGGATATAGATAGCTTCTTTAGCTTCTGAGGAAAAACAAAACAAGAAAAACAAAGGAAAACAAGAGAGTGATCAGGTGTGTTTTCAGTGGTATTGCTGGTTTATAATGTGGCAGTGCCAGAGGCTCCTTCTGTATATGGGTAACAATACCCACCCCAAAGGAACAGAGATTCAAAGTTTAAACAAGAACAAGATATTCTTTTCAAGAAAGAAACATTACGTCTAATGACACCTTTAATTAATTAATACAATTCTAGGTATATGGCTAATTTCTTAAAAAAATTATGGAAGTGTCCTTTTAACTAAGATGTATATTCTTGTACAAAATCTAAAAATATTAGCAGAAACAGATTTTAAAAGAATTTTGAAATGAGCTTTCCTCTAGATTTTTCTTGTCTTCTTGACCACCAAGGGTTTGCAGCTCCACTTATCTTAATAAAAAGAAATAATTCTAGATTTTCTGCCAATTTGGATTGCCACATAAACTGTTGGTTGTGCTGTTTAAAAAAAAAGACTGTGCAAACTTTATCCTGAAGCAGATGAGAGAAGCTGTGTTAGATTAGAATTCTTTTGCAAAGCTGTTCATCAGCCATTTGTTTAAACATCTTTTGTTTTACATAGCTTGAAAGGGTGATAAAAAAATCTGTTTGTTTTTTTGTTTTTCCAGGAAGGTTCCCAAATAGTGAGATTATATGAATCTCTATGACTACTGATATCCTCCATCCTGGAAATACACTATCTCCACAGCTGGGTTGACTGTACCAGGTCTGTGGGGCCTTGTCTTCTGAAGGCTTTATGTCCACTTCTGTAGAGGGAAAGCACACTTTAATTTTAATGCTAGATTTAGCTTCCTACATAAGTAATTGCTTAAAGAAATAGAAAGATTGTGTTTCACATTGCACAATAATGCTATTGTGCATTAAGGAAAGCAAATATGTATTACTGTGTTTTTCTGTGTATTGAAAAGCAAGGTGCAGTGTCAAATTCATCAGTCTGTTTTTCCATGAAGAATGCAAATACAGTAGAACTTGCTTATGTGGATTATTTTATACCTTAGCCTATTCCTCCTGCATTATTAATTTACAGCACTTATATATTTAAAGCCAGCATATATGATTTGTGCAGCAATAATCTATTATTTCTTTACTGTGTCCTCTGTTGGGTGTTTAGCATTTTATTTTAAACATTTATGATCAAGAGTAATATATTCAGAGCAATAAATAAAGATTAGAGAAGGTGAAAAAAATCTAATATATTCAGAGCAATAAATAAAGATTAGAGAAGGTGAAAAAAATCTAAAACGCAAAAAATCTTCCAGGTCCTAATGTTTTCAAAAATTATTTAAAGTTTAGACATCTTATTTTGCCATCTTTTTATTTTTTATTGTTTTAAAAAAAATTATGTCTGATTATTCCAGTAGTAGGATTATACAAGATTATGGGATCTGTTTGGACCCTACACATGGTCAGACAACGTTAATGGAACCAAGAAAAAGCCAAGCACAGCAAAAACCAGAGAGAAGGTAGTCCTCTGCAGTGACAATGAATGTGATTTTGAGAGTCGCACTGAAAATGGAACACGGATTTATGGATTGTGTCTGAAAGAAGGCCAATCCAGTGTTACTCTTATGCATACAGATTGCAGTGGAGCCTTCTCCTCCTGAAAGGGGAGAACAGAAAACACACATTGTAACTCACCTCCTTTTTGTGAAGACTAACACTGTGGGCACCTCTAGCATATGACAGGTTTTGTGTTCCTTGGGTAACAATACCGTTGTATTTTTCTGGGCATGCCACAGAAACAAGTTTAAGAAATGGGCAGCTCTGTCCTCTGTTTAAAAATGTTGTAGGAGTGGAAACAACGCAGTCCAGAGATTTACCTGTCTGCAAAACAAAGGAATGGCAATCTAAGCGAAGAGTCTGGTTGTGCTATTTTTAGTTATATTATAGAATGTATAGTCTTAAATGAAATTTTGAAGGTTAAGGTGCTACTCTGTTTATACTGTGGTTTCAGAACAGATCGAAAGCTATTTTAACCTCGTTTTCTGCAGTGGCTGCTTTTTAGCTGTTAGTAAAGTTTTAGCTGGAAAATAAAAGAGACAGAGAGCATGCTTTGAACAGCACCAGCACCATAGTTTTGAATCTGTAAGATTGAGTGGCTTTGACAAAATTGAGGAAGATTAAATCCCTATGTAATGTACTTTTAGTGTAGAATGAGGATCAGATACAATTTATCTAATAGGAAGGTGAAACATGAGGTAAATATTTATAATTTTGAACAGTATGTTAACATTTATAACATAATGTTGTGTTTTTAGAAGCCTGTTCCTTTGACTGTCTGAGATAAAAGGAGGTATGCTTGAAGAAGGGAGTAGTGTTGGTTCTCCTGCCCAATCAGCAAGAGAAGTCCCCCTATAGCCTATATAACTAAAAGCCGATAGTTTTGTTCAAGTTCCTCTGGAAAATGTGAAGTTCTAAACCATTTTTTTTTACTACAGCTTTTTTCTCTAGTAACAGATGAGCTTACCTTTCTTCATAATCTTAATAATTTTCTTTTTTATGCACCTATATTTTGCATGGCCAGTGTTGTAATAAAAAAGAAAATATTAGATTAAGGAGACAATTAGCTTGTGCAAATTAGTTTTATTCAATGAAATGATGTCTTCTTATTGTTTGTTGACTGTAGTAAAGTCAAACTAGCTTTCAATGACTGAAGAGAATCTAGTGCAGAATTCCAGTCATGTAGTCTTTATAATAGAAGAAGAACAAAGGGACTTGGTAATGCTGCTGAAGGTTCTTCCCAGATATCTTTTTCTTTGTCCATTTGAAAATAATTTAGACTAAGTTTGGTGAATCACAATATTGCAGCCTTTAATCATAATCATGCCGTCTTGATGCAGACATGGGTGAATGACAATAAAAAAAAAAATCACTTCTTTGTAATGAATCCATTATCATTCCATGGGAAAAATATAAATTCATTCAATCTTGAATGATATCATAGCATCTGTGGTAAACAGATACATTTGGATGATGTGTTACTTTGTGGCATCACTCAGGGCTGTATCATTGTATGTAAACACTTGAAAGAAAAGACCAAGAAAATTACAAAAGGCAAGATTAAAACACAGCCATTGTTCTCTGGCTCAAGATCATAAAAGGAAGGAAATTCATACTTAAGGATCCAAACCTCAAGTATCTGGGCACAGTGCAGTGCCAGCCTTAATTTTACATAACCGTACCCTGTTATGAGTAGACATTGGTGGTTTGATCCTGAATGATGAATTATATTGCTCTTAGCAGCTGAAACCAGAACAATAATTTTATTTTAATGCTTGGCTTTCTTCAGTGAATAGACTTTTTGAATCAGTTATAATTGTTTTATGTTTTCTTGCCAGTCGAAATAAAACAAATCTTAATAAATAGGACTTTTTTTTTTTTCCCAAAAGTTATCCTTAAAACTCTGCTACATAACATTTTGCTAAAATGGGAATAGGAAATTGTGAAGAAAAGCCAGTGTCACGCTTGGATTTCAGGAATGTTGGAACTTTTGTGGCATATAATGTCTATAATCCTGCAGAAGCTCAATTAAAAAAAATTCCCAAATACTTAACTGATGAAGGAAGTAGTTGATAGTACTGTTAGCACAGAATAATGAAAGTAGTACGGAGTTTTTAAAGTATCTGCAATTAATTGAACTTCTGTCCTACTTCTCTTAAAAAGTTCTACTCCCCCCGGTTCTCAAAAATTGTAATGAGGGTAGCAGAAACTCCTTTAATGGATGTCAGACTGTGGATGCAAAATGGAGAGGAGAATAGGCAACAACACAGAATCTTATCTTGACATTTTAGCCTAAGGACATTGCTTCAAGGATTCCAAAGGGGAAGACTAGCAATTTCCAGTCAAGACAGGGAAAGGCCTTCGGCACTTCAAAAGCCAGAAGTGACCTGCCAAACAGTTAAAGAATAAAAGCTGGTATCTGACAAGGTGAGGCTGACTTGAGAGAGGATGGTTGTAGTTTTCTCAGTCATTTTAGTTTTGTCAGTGTAGCAAGAAGCCTCGACAGTATTGAAGTGACTTGCACCCTTTCTGACTTTGTTTCAGATTTGGAGGGATTCATTGGAGAAGAGCTGGGAGTTGAAGAGCCAAAAGCCTAAAATACTGTAGCTTTCTTGCAATAGATGGAGCTCTAGTCAGTTTTGAATGGTAGTTTACATCCTCTCTTGAGTGGAAATTACTAAAGGTATGGGAAGTTCACATTGCAGATAAACTAGTCTCCTGGGTGTTTCAGTGAAATGGAAAGGGCCCTGACCCACAGTCTGAAAAATTGCAGCCCATGAGACAAGAGAGCTGAAGTGTTCCATGATAAATCTTTTGCTCATCAGTATAACTGTGGATTTCACTAAAAAAGATTTACACATGAAAAAGAAAAGTATGGAGACAGAGGGACAAAGAAGACTGCTTTGTGAATATGAATGATAGTGCTACACTGAACAGCATGGATAATAACTACGTAGAATGATAGTACCATGGCAGACCCACAGCGCAGCTCAACCATCAAAATGTTGCCTCACAGAACTGCTGAATGTTGGAATTTCATGTCTGGGATTTAGTAGTCCCTTCTCTCTTCTAGTTCTGTAATCTGTTTAATGATGCATTGATTGGGATTGTCTCTTATTGAAAGGAAACTGCCCCCTTTTTCATCTCAATGCCCATCCTTGGATTCTTCAAATATTCTCTGACATATATATGTGGTGCTCTGTCTATGAGAATGTCTCTTAGTCCTAGTACTGGGGATTTCCCGCTGATTTTTTGATGCAATCTCTTTCATCCATTTTAGAGTATTCTTTTTTCTGTTGATGTGACAGACCTGCATATTATGGAATCTCTTTCTCAGCTGCTCTTTCTATTGGTTTTGTTTTGGGTTTTTTTTGGGTGTGGTGGTGGTGGTTTGGTTTTGTATTTCTTTGGCGTAGTTGCTGTAAGGTGCTTTTACCATGAAGCACCTGCTTGTAAATCCACATGAATATCAGACCAGAGTTCTGTGTCTGCACTGGCACCGGGCTAAGCACATAAAGCTCTATGGATGCTTCACTAAGATACGTCACCTTATGAATTTTTCTGCAGTGTAATGTGGGAAAACTTTTCATCCACAGGCCTCTTTACAAAAATGTTTTTAACTTAAGTAATTAAACCATGTTCATGGATTTTGTAAAAGCCAGTAGCAAGGCATGGATCCAAATTTAGATGATGATGTTTTCCATCTGTTAGCATGAATGCAGCTCTCATTTTAGGAAGAGCAGATAATTCAGGGCATGACACGCAGTGAAATAGGACTTCAAGAGTAGCCCACTGCCTTTAGAAGTCAGCAGCATGTTTTTCCAGGTCTCTTGTGTAGACATGGAGACAGTTGATGCTCCATATGATGAATAGCTGCAGAATCCTTATGCATCTTCTTGCAGATCTGGCATGGCTTCTTTTCCAGCATGGAGGACATGCTCTTAGACCTTTGTAAAGAGCTTTGTGTGCCTGTGCATAACTAGGACATCCAGATGAAGGGGGTACCTTCAATACCTAAACTTGCTGTGATGCTTTACTGCTGCTTTACTGTTGTTTTTTGGCCAGTTATTTGCTGATGCCCACAGTGTGTAATTATGCATTTCAGTGACTTCTTCAAAGCCAGAGGGCTGAAAAATCTTGATTTCTCTGAAATTATGGTTTTTTAAGAGGAAGTGTGAGAGTTCTGTTGAAGCCACAATTTTGCCCAGCCTTCATCCAGAAAGGATAATATTTGCCCGTTAGTCAAGTTGAGGTTATCTGGATATAAGGCCCCTGAATGGTAGTATGGGGGAAGAATGTGTGACAGAGAGATAATCTGGAGAGCCTATCTTTTCTATTATTTTTAAATTTACTAGCAGCTTATTTTATTTCTGCCTCACATGCAGAGTCACTAAGTCCACTTAGTTGTTTCATGGACCAGCAATTCTCAGCCACCCTGCTTCCAAAAAAAGCAAAATGTGAGAATACCTGGCAGCAGAAAAATTTTTTGTGTTCTTAGCAGTATATAATAACATGCTGTTGGTATGACTTGATCAACTGAGGAAAAATGGCATCATCAACCAATTTAATTGACAATGAAGTTCCTATGTGTCTGCTCATTTTAGACACATACTAGCTTTCTGACATATCTCTCATGCTCTGAGGGGGAGCAGGGATGGATTTCATTAGGAGTAGATTTGTGCCTGTAATCTGGCTACAGGCTGTTTATGACTCTTTCCATACTAAAAAATAAGCAGTTTTAGAGCTTGTATTTTATTTCCATTTAAATGCCAGCTGGTCCAGGAAAACAAACTGATCTCCTGAACATTATCATAACTTTTTATCCAAGTTTGTTTTTAGAGCCACATTTATCTCTGAAATGATGACACTTTTTCCTGTGCTCCTGTTTGGTTCTTGAAACCCCTATGCTAATCTAGACAACAAAGGCACATGTAATCAAATTCTCCCCCAAAAGTTCAATATCCATATCTAACTCTTAAATTAGCTGTCAGTTTTAGAATAAGTACATCATTTTTGAATCAGATGTTTGCTCATTTCTGTCTACCTAACAAAGTTTAGGAACTCCTGTGTCTGTCATTATTCAAGTTGATGCTGGTCTGTATCCACAAAATACTTCCCTGCCAAACCTCCGTCTTGGACATCCGGTTGTGGACAATTGTGTGGAAAGTGCAGTTTTCAGAGCAGTTAGCAGAATGACTGACAGTTTGTTAGAATTTGCAGAATTCCCATCCCAGAATTCCCATGTCCCTCCTTCCCTTTCCTGTGTGAATAGGCATTTTGGGTAGGAATGTTGTCCAGAAAAACGTTCCAGCCCTTTTACTTTTACTATTCACTACTTCTGTTGTTGTCTGGATGGGAGCAAAGATGATCCCAAGTACTTGATAATAATGGTTTTGCTTTCCTTCTCCTGGCATGCCTCTGCCTTCTACCACCTCATATGTGATCCGTGTTTTAACACACATTTGTGACGTAACTTCTTTGTGATGTACAAGTTTACATTCTGCTAATAGACATGAGAAGAGAAAGGGAAAACCTAACTGTGCCCTCCAAAGCTGTCTGTCTTTCTGCAAACTGTTTCTTGTAGGTGGCATTTAAACAGTGTAAATGTAATAATGATCAGTGGAAATCTTCATTCCCTCCTCATTGCTGTCTAAGTTCATGATTCTTGATGTCAACAGCAGACTAGCATCAGGAGGTTTTCAGAAACATCCAAGTAGGAGATGAGCACTGCTGTTCAAAGGGTTGTACTCTCCTGTGCATAGGTATTATTGAAATACCCCTAGGTCCCAGCCTGGATACTATTAGCAGTGTATTCATTCTGGATTGCATTTTACAAGTATTTGTAGCAGCTCAGGAAGATTCTTAGGGTTCACCTTCGGTTCACATTTGGTTCACATTCTGCAATCTGGTGAAAAGCAGGACAAATGTGAAGTCAGTTATCATAGATTCATATAATCGCTTGGGCTGGAAGGGACCTTAAAGATCTTTAAGTTCCAACCACCCTGCCATGGGCAGGGATACCTTCCACTAGAAGTGGAAGTTATCCTTGTTCTGAGTTGGGCTTGGTACTTCTGCAGAGTTTCTAATAAAGGAACAAAAATTATCTAGTCTAAACCTTGAAATGCCCAAACTCTCAGGGTAGGCAATCATATGCCACCATAGATGTCCTGTTATTTATTCTGTTTCATCAGGTTTTAAGTTCAAAAAGATTTTTAGTAGGTTTTAAACTTCAGTGAGGGAAGGCTGTCCTCCTGTTTTATACATTTGAAACCTAGTTTTCTTTGTATGTGAAAGGAATGCAAATCTTACTGTATAGGATCTTCATTTTCATTTGGAAGCTGAAGTCCAGTGCACAACCATATGCCACACTCATTTCAGTTGATTTTGCATTCTTTATGGCAGCTTAAGGTTGCTTTGTTTGCTTACTTGGTGTATTTTGTTTCAACTTGTGCAGATTTTGAAAAGAAAAAGACAGATCAAGTAGCTGGAGAAATACATTCTTTGTCTACAAAATCTTATGCTTCAGTACATAACTTGATGTGAAAATTGGTATGCCTCTCTGCATAATTTTCTCTAGCAGCCATCCTTCCCACTTATAAGCACAGCTTTGTCAATGTCTAATAAAATGCCCAAGCTTTGTAACTGTGAAAGGAAATGTATATTAGAAGGAAATTAAATATACCAGAATCCCACTGATACTGAAGCTGTCTCTGTACTAATTAGTATAACCATTTAAGTTAATTTTGTTACTCTTCTCTATATATTATTTTTTGGTACTCTTAAAAGGAAGGTCTAAAACATCCCTATGCTTTCATCAGCCCCCTGTGGGGAGGAAGAGTGCCCTTATAAATCTGTGCACCTCTTCTCCTTATTTGCTTCTTCTTCCCCCTCCCCAAGTGAGGCAATCAGATATCAGCTTCGTATAATTGAGGGACAAGAACCCTTTTTCTGTGAAAGGTCATTTCATAGCCAACTCCAGGGAACAGTGGGCAGGCAGCACTTCAGGCTGTCATCAGGGGTGCAAGAACAGGCCAAGCTTCTGCCAGCAGCCCATTTTAGTCCTTCCCAGCACAATGGCAGGTCTGTGTGCTGGGCTTGCTGCTGCCCATTTGATGCCAACCCCAGTGTCACCAGAAGGCCATCTGGATCATTAGGAGACCAGCCCTTTGACTTCGCCGACACGACAAAGAGGGAGGCGAAAGCATGATGAAGGTCAGGTGCCAGGCTGCTCCTCCAGACTTGCTGGCACCATCCCTTCTCCATAGCCAGACTGGGGCCCTCGGGAGCTGGGATAATTTCTGTGACAAGACTCATTCGCACTTTATGAGATGTTCTCTCTCACGGGAGATCTTTGCTGTTTGTATGTGGGCTGTAACATGACTGTGCTGTGGTGTATGGGTTGCAGTGAGTGGATAGTGTTAAACTTATTTGGCTACACATTACTAATTAATTAAACTAATTTAACATTATGCTATATATACTCGTTTTGGGTTACTTTCTCTAAGTTATTTATTATGAAAATATGTGAAACAATGGTGTTTTTTGCTAAAGACTCCAGCAGAAGCAGTGTGTGTTCATGCTCACTTGTCAGGTGATTGAGGTGCAGTAATGCTGTTACAGTGTTCTGTCCTGCTATAAAGGAGCCTCTTCAAAAAACCGAGTGGAATAATAATTTGTCAGTTTCTTGACAGCTAGTCAACAGAGAAGAGCAAGGAATCAAATTAGCACTGATGCTGATGAAAATCAGCAGAAACATCAATGAGGACATAACAAATAACAAGGTTGTAAAATTGGCTGTATAAAATTTAACACTTTCATAACTTAAAACAAACAGTTTATGGCAATCATCTGTGGCAAAAAATGCAGTAATTTTACACTTTTCCTGATGTCACAGTGTTTGGCAGTGGTACATATAGTCCTTAGCCTTTGAATTCACCACTTTGATTTACAATTGGGCTTTTCTTTAAGAAAGTTAAAAGTAAGGGTTTAGATTGACAGTAAAAGTAAATTTGCTGGTCATGCCAAGAAATTAAAACTCTGTGGTACTGGGTGGTCTTCAGAGTCAGAATCCTGCCCTAAATAAGCTCAGACTCCTATGAATCTCCCATGATTAAATCAGGATTGTCCTTTGGGTGTTCATACTGTCATGTATGAGAAACAGGCTGCCCCTCAGCCATCCAGAGCAAAAAAAGTGTTATGGCAGCATATGGCAAGATGAAACCTCATTATAAACTTAACAATTCATAAGAATGAAGAGTTTGTTGAAGAACAACATGAGTACCCATGAGTGAAAACTTAAGGGTTCTTTCCTGTCAAATCTGAAGGGGAAAAATGTTGGATCAATTCTGAAAACTGGAATTTTTGACTTCTCCTTTTGCCTCCTCCTATTGTCTTTTCACACAGTTTCACTGGCATACCTATGTCCATCAGATTTTGGGGCTGCAAGAGTTGCAAGGAGATGATTTTTTACAAAGGTGGATGTAGATTTTAGGGTGTGATAATAGAAGCACACTTACACTGTTAATTCTCCAGAACATGTTCTTTTGTAAAGGATGGTTATGTTTGTTATGCAAAAGTCCTTTTCAAGCCATAGACATGGAGATCTGTGATAAAAAACAATATAGTAGCTGCCACTATGCAGATTTCCTCAGCTCTTCATCAGCACTTAATTTGACAGATTAGGTAATAAAATGAACAATTGGTTAGATATTGGCCAGCAAGATAGTAAGCTGACAAAAGGCATAATATTTTGGTTTCTAATTGTAGTGATTTTCAAACTTTAACAATTTAAATAATGCTAAATTTTAGGAAGATAGAATTTTAATTCCAGTAATGTGATATTAAATTTCAATATTTCTCCGACTAAAGGAGATGGTTATAAAAAATACTGGAGAAAAAAAGAAGTCTAAATTGTATAGTTTTACGGAAACCTAACAGAGCTTTACAGGAAAATTCAGAGGAAGTGGGGTTCTGACCTTTTTTTTAGACATAATTAAGTGTTCCACTCATCAAATAAACCTTAATGGGTCTGACTTGAAACCACAAATCAAGGATATTGAAGGGTCAAGGTTGAAATATTTGAAATCCCTCCTTAGTTCACTATACTGTGTTTACTGAGCATGTTTGATAGGATAATGTTTGAGAGATATATTTTAAAAAAAGTCTAAAATAGGGCAAAAGCACATTAGCATAATGGAGTGGAGTTTTGCCTTCTGCAGCAAACTGGCAGTTTTCAGACATGACTGCTGTTTATTTTAAGTTATGGAAGTGCCAAATTGTGACACCTGGCTAATTTTGCACCCCTGTAATTGTTGTGTCAACATTGGTGTTTTTTCTGATTTTCACCAGCATCATTGCTAATTTGTTTCCTTGCTCTTCTCTGTTGCCTGCTTGTTGAGAAACAACTTACTGCACTCAGTTTCTTGAAGAGCCTTCTTTATAGTAGGACTCTCAGTGATTGAGACCTTTAAATTCACAGCACTGCCTGCCCAGTCTGAGTTCAGGTTGCACTGGGTCATCTGTCTGCAGCTTGAAATCCCAGACTGATTGTGGGACTCAGTATTATCCCAGACTCAGTATGAGTTACCAAAAAGGTAGGCAGTATTACAAAACTCAGCTTTGGAAACTGTACTGCTACAACACTTAATGTCAGAGTAGAGAGGGAAAAGGGACAGAAACAGTGACACAAATCCTGCTCTGATGATTTCTACTAAAAACAGAAATAACAACTCATTTAGAATTACATTCTAAATAGTATTTTTAAAACCTCATATTTGAGTACTCAGATTTTCCAGACAGCAATATCTTATGATTATTGGAAGGTGTAAGAAATATTTGTCATTTCTGCATCACTAATGCCTGGAGGCCTGTATCAGGATCAAACTCTGGTCATGTGTCTTGTTTTCCAAAAGAAATGTTTTCATTGCATTCTTTTACTTTCAAAGTGAAACAAAAATACAAAGCTTACAATCCCAAAACTGGAAGAAATTGTGTAAATTATTGTGTGAGAAGGAAAAAGAATAAGGAAACATAGCTTGGATTCAGGCTTTTGAGACATTATTATAAATGTTGAGAAAAATATTGTTTAAAAAATGGCTCTGCAGTGCCCTTTAAAATCAGTAAGCGTCTATTTTAATTCCCATATAAGTAGTAACTGGCTGCTGTCTGTATATATACTTAAATGTTGCTTGCTGTATAAGACCTTGTTTGCTTAATTTCAACCTAACTGAATTTTTATGGCTGTGCTATAAACCTCTCGAAAATAGTGGCTTAAATGGAAATGCTGACACAACATTAATTACACTGGCTCCAGTGTGATACTGTGATTAAAGTTTATTTATTTTGTGTGTGCGTCTGCATGTGTGTAATTCCATTGTTGAAAAACTAATGGAAAACTAATGTGGCAATGGAGAATGTGATTCTGTGCCTGATATTTTTCAACAGCAAGAAGCAGTTTAAATGCCAGTTTACAGTACCAGATAATTTATTTTTAATTGAGGTATAGTTTAGGTATTTAAAATTTTAGAAAATTGGGAAAGCGACAAGTTTCCCACTTTAAAGCTGTTCACTGTTCTTCCAGGAGTTTTTAAATGTCTTTTTGGGTGGTGAGACTAAATGTATATTGCACTAGAAAATGAAGAAAAGGGTTTCATTTCCTTGGTAGCATATATTCTTTGAGATATTCTGGAGAAAAGTCTTGTCTTAAAGTATGAGGGTATGCAGTCCAAAGTTAACATTCATTGCACTATTGAATATGAAGTAACAACCGTAAAAGTCTATTTAGTAAATAGTTTGCCCAACTCACACTTTTAGATTACAGGTCTATGTGTTGCATCTAGTCAACTGGGAAACGAACAGTGCAAATACCATATGGCCAGATGAAGAGTAAGTGAGAGAGAGAGAGAGAGAGATCCTGTCTCCAGCCTGTTTCTTAAGGACAGTGAGCTGGGATTGGAGAAGCCTTGGATTCAGTCTGTTTCCAGCAGTTTATAATTCTCACATTAGGCAATAACTAGATAAAAACATGGGATGGTGTGGAGAGCAGTTCTAAGCTGTTCTGTTTCCTGAAGGAGTGTTGAGAATAATAGACTATAATGTAAAATACAAATAATCCTATTTGTTGCTGTGATTTTGTGTAAACTTTGCTGCCCCTTTCAGGAAGGTGCATTCAGAGCACTTTTAATGGTTAATCAGCTTTGATCATGGATCAGTTAGGCAACATCACCTTTTCCTGGATTCACGCATATATGATCAGGAAAATTGTCTAATGAGTTGTAGGTTCTGTAGAAGTGAATCATATCCCTGTCTGGTAGTCTGTGGTGTGCCTTCCTTAACATCAGTGCCGGTGCTCTGCCTCATCTCAGAGACCAAAGTAATCAGTCCCACTCTTGCCATAAACACCTTTCCTAGAAGCTCATGGCATCCAGTCAAGCTTTTTTTTTTTGGCAAGGGAATTATTGCAGATATTGTGAATGCTAATCTGTCTGGTAGACTGACAGCTGTGAAGTTGCAAGGTAGCAAGTCCTGCAACATGGTAGGGAAGCGAGACACAAGTAGTGTAGGTTGAAAAGATCAGAGAGGAAAAGTGAAATCTTTGTGTGGAATGCCCTTCTTCAGTTTTCTCGGTGAGAACATTCAGCATTCATTAATCCAGTCCATGAAATTTACATTTTTTTATTTTTACTGTTTGCTTTCACTGGAAGAGAGTGCAAAGTAGGCAAATAGTTTCAAAGTGTGTGGTCTTTATGGTTTATATGTATTGCTCAGAACTACTACTGACCAAACTTCTTGGTCTTGTTCCCATTTGTTACAGTAATTAAATATTAAGTTGTTATGAAAGGATTGTGCCGTTCCCTTGAAAGAAAAAAGAATATGACTCCTCCATGGTTCTGTGGCACAGCTGATGTTTTATTCAAACTAATATGTAAATGTAGAGAAATTATGTGTGATGTTTATCCAATCTGGAAGGAATGTAATGATTCCAGATCTTAAGCAAAACTGAGGATCTGCTACACTGTAGTTCATTAGATCAGTTTGGAGAGAGAAAAATCAACATATATTGTAGATACACATGGTTGGAAGGACAAGGGAGCCTGTACACGTCAGTCAAATCCTGAATACATCACCTTCTTAATTGTAGCCTTTGATCCGCATTAAGACTAGATGATGCTTGTCCTTAAGTGACCTGTGCATTTAATTGAATATTGCACTGGACAACTTCAAAGTCTAATTGAAGACAAATTATGCAATAAAACTCTGTGGTTCCAAGCCTGCAAGAGACCAGCTCTTCTGTTTGACCACACCCAATAATACCAAGGAAGTACTTCAAGCTTGTAAACAAAAACTTGTGTATGGTCACCTAGCATCTCACTGATTCTGTAAATGAGAAAATGGAGGGGAGAGGAAGGAGTAACGCTTGAAAAGCAATCTCTTAAAAAATTGTTGGTGATATGTTTCTAAGCTTTGTTTGAAAATACTGGTTTGGCCTTTCCTGGTGTTATGTTTAAGACTTCACAAGAAGATGTCTTTGTTCTGCACTGATTCCAGCTGATCCCAAAGTTTCATTCAGCCTCCACATGAAGCTGCTTTCTCGTATGCCAGCCTTTGAAGGGAGATTAGAGGAGTGTTCTGCCATAATGCCATCTGAGAGAGCTCCCTGTTGTGCTGACAAACACAGAAACTTACAGAAATACTGTGTCTAGCTTTTATACAAAGATAGCATCATTCCAAAATCCTAAGCAAGCTGTTTGATGATGCCAGTTGAAGCAATCAGCCCCTTGCTCTCTAAGACCAAGAGCAGTTAGAAGGCATGCAAAAATTTAAGTCCCTTTAAATCCTGCTCCAGAAGTCACCAACACATACTGACTATCCCAAAACCTTAAACTGTTCCCCTCATGATTCATTGCTGGATGCTTTTAGGGATGCTACTATTCAAGTTTATGAATCAAAAGGCAGTGCTGTTTTGAAAGATACTTCAAATCCAAGGGTATCTAACATCAGGTATTCACAATGAAAAGGGATTTTAAGTATCTATACAGATCCTAATTATTATTCACACAGGAACATGAGAAAAGAAAACTCATAAATATGAGTAATACATCATTTTTACCATATCTGATATAGTACAAATGTTCTGCCAAGAAGAGGTCTAGAAACTTTCAAATATTTCAACCATTGACTGCCATTATCAGTAGCCAGGCCAATATGGTAACTCATAAAGAAAATAATCACATGTTCAGATAATTAACCTCTCCTTTTAACTTCTCTTAAATATGGAATAATCCTACAATTTGAAAAACCCAATGCTTTGTTCTGTTGGTCACCCCACGTACTGTTTGGCCTCCAAAATCTGTGGAATGTACAAACTGGAGAAGCGTGGTTGATTCACGATCCACCAAGATATACACCACCAAGAAGGTGCTTGTGCTGCCATTCGGAGGGATTGTGACACGCTGGAGAGTCAGGCCATCAAGAACCTAATGGAATTCAACAAAGGGAAGTATAAAGTCCTCCACATGATAGGAAATAATCCCATGCATCAATACAGATTGAGGCTGACCTGATGGAAAGCAGCTTTGCAGAAAAGGACCTGGAGGTCTTGGTGAACAAAAAGTGGAACATGAGCCAGAAATGTGCCCCTGTGACAAGGAGATTGTTCTGGTCTGTATTAGGAGGAAAATTGCCAACAGGTCAAAAGAGGTGATCCTTCCCTCTGCTCAGCACCACTGAGGATGAATAACCACTCAATCCAGTTATGGGTCGACAACGGGGTCTAATTCTGGGGTTTTTGGGACAAGGACGTACTCATAATGAATCAGGTCCAGTGAAGAGCTAAGCAAATCATTAAGGGCTCGAAGCATCTTTCATATGAGCAGAGATCTGGGACTGTTTAGCCTAAAGGGGCAGAGAGGAGGCTCAAGGACATCTTATGAATGTGTGTAAATACCTGATGAAGGGGAGTAGACCATTACCATACACAACTGCAAATGCTGTAGTTGTTTTGATTTCTTTGTTTTGGGCTCAGGTATGGAAAACTGACCTGGACTTACAATCATTGTATTGGAATTGCCATATCTTTTTACTGGTCCCTTATATTTTAAAGTTTTTTTTGTGAAATCAACATACAAATTGAAACACATGCAAAGATGTTTGTGTATGATTGATGATTGCCATGGCACATATTGACTTAAAATTCATAAAGCAGGCAATAAATACAAAGATTAATGGTCTTTCATTAATGGCTTCAAAGCTGGCAAATTTTGAAAGGCTATTGACTTAGTGCAGTGGAAAAAAAGGCTCTTTTGGCCTCATTATCTCAGCAAGTCTTTGCTTGTTCTAGTAATAACTTAGGTTAAGTTTGGCTTGTATCTCTATTGTGTAGTCTATGTAGCATATTTGGAGAATACTTGTAAACCACATAGAACATTCCTGAAGGTGGATAAAGTTTATATGCCATGTGTTTAGGGAGATTAAAATATTTCAATACACAAAGTATCTCAGGTACACACTGTGTTCTAGGATCAAAGTTGGAGAAGTGCTGAGTCTTAACGAGGTCCTGTAAGATCCGTTTGACAGTGTGACGTGGTGGTGCAGGCACACTGGACCCTGAGATCTGCCTTTGAACATCCATGTGTTGATGTCATGTACTAGATATCATTCAATGTGAATTTACAGATTATTTTCTTAGAAATCCTCACGTTCTTGCACCACACTGAAAAATGCTCACAATCACCTTTGAATGCTCACAATCTTTCTCTGCCTTTTCTATGAATAAGATGTCAAATAATTTTTTGCTTTGTATTTGTTTCTTGTCTTCACCAAATGATGTGGTATTGCTCAGGATACCTCATGGGAGTAGCGGGTTAACTCATGCTTGTGCTCTGAAGAATCTTGTCAGAAGGCCTCATTCTTCAGAAAAAAGGGAAGGGAAAAAGGACTTTTGCCTTGTGTGTGTAGTGCCTTTTATTGCACTAATGTGAAATGATTCGATGTGATGGACAGCAGTTTATCAAAACAAAATCTCATTAAAATCTGTCTGCACTTTGCCCTTACTCTCCTTTGTATAATAAGATTGTGAAGCTTTCTGTGACCAGACAGTAACCTGTGGTAACCTGTAGTGTGTGTACATTTATGGATGATGAATAAAACCATTGTCACCCTTAAATGTTGGCATCAATATTGTGCTAGTAACATTTGGAAGTTTCTGCTTTATCAGCAACAATGACTGGCAAATAATCAGCTGTTTTGTAATGGGAAGCTTAAAATAGCAGCTGAAGACATTTGAGTTAGGCTTCATGGAAAAAGACACTGCTGCATTTATTATTATACCATTTTTGTTGTGTGAGGATGACATGATTGTTATTTTAGCTTTTTAGACATACAGTGCAATTAAGAATAATCAGTTTTCCCACACATTCCACAAAGCAACTGAAGCACAAATGCTAATAACCAGGCCCTTAAATTTAGAGTGACTTCCGCTGCTGGATGGGCAGGCAGTGGGTACAGATGCATGTTTCACAGTGGTATGCAGCTATTGTGTGATTGCAGCCTTCTTACAGAGATGTGGCTCTCGAAAGAAGTTGCTGATAAATAATAAACTCTCTAAGATTTGCCCATACTACCAACATAAATACATTTTGGAGTGCTGAGGGAGGGGATCTGTACGTATGACATTTACTGCAGGCTTTGTAATCTGTAGCAGGCATCCAGACTAGACGTTTAAAAGAATATACAAAAGAATTCTAATTTGTGTTTACAGGAAGTAGTAGGTGGTTGCACCAATAAAAATTATACTGTGCTATATATGCACCCTGATACATACCCATAATTTGACCCATAATGTGTGTGACATGCATGAGGCTGGTTTTAGAACTCTGAACATCAGCAAAGACAAATCAGGATTTGGGCAGGGTGTTCAGAAAACAGATTTTGCCTGTAACTAAAGGTAGTAAGCTTATAGTTTTAATTCATAACCATTCCCACTCAAAGCCATTTACTGGGAGGGAGAATCTTACATATTCTTTTACTAGGGTCTGCCATTATTTTTTTTCGACAGAGGTCTTTATAAACAGATTTATCTAAGAAATGTTTATGTGTTCACATACAAATCTTTTTTGTATTCTTTTCTCCAATTTTTTTTTCTGTGCTTACTGCTCTTCTCAGTGTATGTACTAAGTACCTTTACGTTATGTATGTTGCTAAACCTTCACTGTACTGGGGCCAAGTCAGTAGTACTTTTTTGCATGCTTGGGACTAATTGTTTGCTGAATTTTATCTTTGCTTGCTAAGAATCTTAGACTGAAGTACTTAATTAAATGTGTAAATAAATAATAAATTAAAAATAAATTGCTAAACTTTATAACTGGCCAATACTATTTACCATGAAATGAAACATAGAAAGACCAAACAGGTGATATTTTAACTATGATGTACCGTTACTTGCATTTCAGTGGGCATGATTGTCCACATACAATTTTAAAACATTGACTATACTATATGGTAAAAGAGTCTTAGTGAATATATTTGTGTCTGTATGAAAGACTGGAAGTTGAGATGGCAAATTGCTCTCTGTGAAGACGAATAAAACACCGTGGCATGAGAAGAATTTTAATTATTAAAGTATTTCCATTCCAGGACTTATATTTGTGTGTTAGTTTACCAAAATTTATTGTGTGAATTCACATCTTTAAATCAGAACATGATAGCTCATTAAAAAAAAAGAAAAATAAAAAGGGTTTCTAGGAATGGAGGAGGAGTTTTGCTCACTACAAGGAAGTGTTTCAAGACCTTGCCACCATTAGTGCCACCAGCCTATGCTGGCTTCTTACACTGAAGTCAAATTCATAGTGAAAGAATTTTTCCAAATGTTTGCAAAACTTGGGCTGATAATACGTATGACTGAAACTGTACTTAATACACCTTTGTATGAGAGAGAGGTATGGATAAAAGAGGAATCTTTGCATTTTCCAGTTTTAGCAGACGACCTAACACAATGGTAAAAATCATTGCAAATTACAGATTTTATTTTTTCCAGAGAAAATCTAAGTGAGATGGTTGAGACTGAAATGAAAGCTGTTATGTCCTACCCAGTTCGATGTTGTGTTCACCATGAAATGTGCCACTTAGGCCACCATAATGAAGTCAAAAGTAAAAAATAAATCTTTAAAGCTGGAAAAGAAGTCCCATTTCCTCCAGGAGATCTATCTTGAGACCACTGACCAAGGAGATAGCTCAATGTCCAGCAGAAGAGCTGTAAAGATGCAGTCTATCCCTTTCATTCCCATGGGAGTTCCTAATTTTTAGTTGCTATTTGGCAATTTTTTGGGTGTATTTGGTCAGGATCTGTGACATTTCAGTGCACTGTCTGCTCTGAGTCAGGCTATGAGTGAAGCTGAATAAATACCTCCTGGCAAGTAAACATTATCATGGTAATCCTTCTCAGTTCTGTGAATGTAGGACACATTAGGTTTCAGGGTGGCTCATGACACATTTTCAGTAAATAAACTATTAACTAAGATAACTTCTCAACTCTAGAAAAAAAAAATCAAAAGGGTCTCATCCATCTTTGTGGATGGATGACTTTGAGCCACTTTTATAGAACTATAGATTGGATCTGAATGGAAATGTTTAAGAGTGTAATTTGAATGTTATTTACAAAGTTTCACTTCAAAGATGTGCTAATACTTTATAGTTTAGTTACAGCTTATCACCTGTCTTGGTTCTTCCAGGCATTTAAGACCAAGGATGGCTACATCGTGGTGGGAGCTGGAAATGATCATCAGTTTGTCACTGTGTGCAAGGTGTGTTAGGCGAGAGTATGGAAATGTGTAATAGTTTCTGTTCTCACTAGGAAAATTAAGATGTTGATTGCTTCTTTATTCTCCTTTTATTTTTCTTTTTTTGGTATGGAAATAAGTGGTGAGTATAAGTTCTAATCCTGCAGCTCTGCCTGATCATCTAGGGGACTGATATGGGGTCTGTGCCCTGAATTCCCAGTTCTGAAACTTGTAGGTACTTTGCCCTTTTGCCCCTGTGCACTTCTGATCAGCTTAAAAAAAAAAAAAGAACAACCTAACAGCCTTCAAATTTTGGAAGGGTGAATATCCTATAAGTCACACTGGTGCCTTTTTCAGGAAGAAATGTGACACTGTTTCTCCATAAAATACATGATACAGTATTAACAAGGCAACGTTAGGGGATGGGTTGTTCTTGTGCAACTTGAATCAGTACCCGAGTGCATTGTCCTTTTGAGCACTACCATGTGCTGATCTGTGCTCACTGAGAAACTTGTGGACTTCTTAGAAAAGAAATTATACAGGCTGTGGACTAATTTTGAAGTGATGCAGAGATAGGATGCTGAAGAACAATCTTAAAAAAAAAATTGTTCTAAATAAAATATATCAACATTCCAAACAAAAGACTCCAGTAACATGTAAACTGGGACAAGAGAATTTTTGCATATAGCATTAGACAACATTTTAACATAAATTAATGACACTCAGGAAGTTGAGCATTATTTTCCTCCATTTGTTCATGTCAGACATTTCTCATTTCTGTGGAAGTTCTCCACTAATAGCTGGAATACGTAGTAAGAGGACAGTGCTGTTTTGATTCTTTTTTAGTACAGTTTGGGGTATGTATCCCCACCTCACTGTCTGGAGGGGTTCTGCTTTCATTTACTTGAATCGGCTCTTAACCTCTTCAAAATTGCTCAGTGGGTTTTCTTCGTAAAGGTGTCTGACCACTGCAGTGGTCATTATCGTAACATGAAGGAAGACTAATAGCTGAATAAGTGTGTGTATGTTGTACCTGCCACAACTCAATTTTATCCAAGACTCGTTATCTCATAAAGGAAATCTTTCCAGAGTGTCCCAGCACATAGCTGTCTTCTTTGTGCTTTGTCATCTAAAGTGAAGAATTATGTAGCAAATGCTTGTCATCCTGCCATCCTTGAGTATCAAGACAGAGCTGAAGATCTATATCAGTAGGTTCTGGCATATTGATATGAGCTAGTGGGCACTAAAACTTTAGACCATGCACTTTACCTGACTTTAGGGTGCAGCTGAGAGAATTACGGTGTGCCTTGTTGCTACATGTTCCCTCTCTAATTATTAAGGAGTGAATGGAACCCCAGAAGATGAAGGAAGATTTTAATGGTTTGTTTTACCCCAGAATGTATAGGACAAAAATTAAGTGAGAAAAATATTAGCCCTGGTCTGCAGACTGATTTTTTTGTTTAAGTCTTATAAATGTGTTCTGGTGTTCCTACAACTGAAAAAAGAGGTACAGAGCATGGAAAAATGATGATTGCTTATATTTCAAAGGGATTAAAAAGCAGAAAAAGTAGTTCAAGTTTTGAGTAATTGTTAGATTTTTCTATACACCAGTTATCATATTTGTTACTAAAAAGAATGCTTTTCACCCTTATCAAGATAATGTAGGTATGGATTTGGGCTATTACATTGCCCAGCAATGGAATGATGAGGAAGTCAGTGGAATGCTGGAATGAATACCCATTACAGATATGGTCTGTACTAAGTCAAAGGTGATTTGGAACTTAAAACACTGAGAAGAGGGAAAGCCAATAAAGGAAAAGAACTTTATTACAGGAAAGCCTGCAACACCCTAGTGAACTTTAGTAAATGCAGAGACAACTAATTCAAACATTGGAATTGCTATTAGACAATCTTTCTGAGCTGAGTTGGTGCTGAATATACAGGCTGTATGGAAGCTGTTGCCCTGAAGACACATAGTCTAGAGATGTAACAGCTGGCTCAAGCTGTAAACAATTGCAAACATTCTGCTTGAACTGTATCTTTCCAGGCAAGCAGAAAGAAAAATCTGGAATAATTCACTGTGATATTTTCAAAATCAATGACAACTAACAGTAGCTTGTTTGAGGACTTGGATAATTCCAGAAAAACTTTGTAACACTGCTGGCTGAAATGCATTTCATTATGGTCAAGTGTTACAACCTGACCTGTGGCTGATTTAGTCTGATCAGGAAGACTGAGTGAGAGTTTTCAGAAGACTGAAGTTTTGTGTACAGCAAAGGAGAGTACAAACAGATTTGCTAGTGTTGCAAGACAAAAAAAATAAGCTCTGAGTGTGGATCTTAGAGCTTGAACAAGGCCTCAAACAGAGAACACCATTTTCATTCCAAATGTTCACAGTGAAATAAAGAAAATAACATTGGTAACATGATGCAGAAAGATGAATGGTACATTAATGAATAACTTCTCAAGTGTGCATTTGTTAGTCACAAAAAAAAATTGACAAGAACATATATAGACATGCAGCTTTACAACAGATGGACATTAAGTTAAAGCTGAAATCAGTAACATTAATTAAAACAGTAGAGTGAGCAACTCCATATGATCATTTTTCATATAACTCATCAAATGGAACCATAGTTTTCTGATTAATTTGTTGTTTTTTTAAGCTCACATAAGTATTCACTATCATTTACTTTGACCAACCCTACAGGATTTTTTTTTCTAAAGCAGTAATTCGTAATTCCAAAATAGCAGTATTAAAAAAAGAAAGTAATTTTAAGGGGTACCAATAGTATTGATAAACTTCCAGATAGGAAAATTTAGCTATTTTCTAATGCTAAATTATGATACGTTGTGATTTCCATAAACTAGATTATATAAATGCAGAAGGAAAAGAAAATATGCTGCGAATTAAGTATTGATGGAAGATCCTTGATGGATATTTTATGTTACCTTGCAGATAAAAATCTGCAGAAAAGTTATGTGGCATCACCATTGTTCTAGCATAACTTACAGATACCTTGTTTCCATGCTTAGTTTTGTCACTCTAGGTGAAAATTATGTCAAAGATGACTATCTGTTTCGAATATCTCTAAATAGCTGTTGAAAGACTATCTGTTTTGCTAATGGTTTTATGTCATCAACAGCTATTCACTTCAAAAGGAAGCTGTATCCTTACTCACTCAAGCAAAGTCAGGAGTCATTAAATGATTGTGGACTTGGTCTAAACCAGTGTCAGAGGAATTAGTGGAATGTTATGCTTGAAGCAAATATCAGAGAGATTGACACCAACTTATGTATCACTTACATGTGGTAGTACATAGGCATATGGATTCAATGAGTTAGTAACACATAAATCCATTGATGATTGCTAAATATATAGAACATACCTTCAGCTCAGAAATGTCCTAATCCAAAGAGGACTGGAGTTTGGATGAAGATTAAGGAAGTGTTGTATGTACTGGCCCTGTTCTTTAACTCTTCCTAAAGCATCAGCACTTAGACAACAGGCAGAGATGGAATGATGGGCTATAGGAACTTCAGGTTTGAGATACTGAATTTTTTTTCGAAGTCATCTTAGAAATAGCCCTATAAAAAATGTAGCATGTTTAGAATGATTATGACTCATCATAAGAAAAACTGATCTTCAGTGTGTGTTACTGAGTAAAAATACACGAAGAATATGTGACAGCCTCTTTTTTTATAAGACTCTATGCTGCCTTTCTCTGTAGCTGATGTAATTGGGTTATTTTTAGAAATCACATTTAATTATGTTTATTTATGTTCTATAGAAAGTCATTGTGGCACAAATAGGTAAATTATATTGATTTTCCACACAGCTGCTTTTTCTACTGAATGCCTCTACAAAATTCTAAGACTCATTCTGCATATTTAATTCCCTTTATAATGCAATACACATTGTCTTCACACGTTGTTTAAATTTCTAATGTGGCAGGTGGGAGTTACACATCAAAGATATATTTCTCCTTTCTTAGAAGTTATACCACCACTTTTCTTTATTAATTCTTTTGGAAAAAAAATAGTAAAGAAAACCAATGATGTTTCAATAGAAAAAGACTTCTCTTTTTTTTTTTTTTCTTTTTGACAGAGATTATTGAAGTGGAAAGAAATAATCTTAGACATATCTCTTCTCAGTCTAGCATATGAAGTACAGACATACTTCTAATTCTGTGACATAAAGTTAGTGCAGGATAATCCCACAGATCTATCCAACCCCATGGTAATAACTTACTTTTTTAGTGTTCTATGGTAAGAATTTCTCCTGGCTAGTCCTGAACATTGTCAGCTAAGATCTGGATCTTCAGTCTGATTTCTCTCCTTTTCCTTTACCCATTATGTAACATTACCAGAAGGCTTTTTAAAAAAAGAAGTAATAATTAATTTTTAATTTATCTATATTAAATGATTGATGATAAGTAGTGATTATTGGAAATCAGCAATTTTTTAAAATCAGTAATTATTTTGTTAGCTATATATATTTATCTCCTGTCAAGCACATTTCTTACTTATCTTTAATTTTACTTAGATCCTGAATTTGCCTGAAGTTAGTAAAGATTCCAGATACAAAACTAATACACTCAGAGTCCAGAACAGAAAAGAACTCATTGACATATTGTCAACCCGGTAAGTTATTTAAAAGGGAATAATCCATACTTAATCTGTTAATTCAAATAGCAATGTATAACAAGCTCTCATCATGGGAAAATTTTATTTTACTCTTTTGAGATATTCTAGTTTTTAAAATAGGTATCACAAAATCTTACTATTGATAAATATTCTGCCTTTTGCACACAGACTGTAGTGTGGACTAAAGAAGCCAGACCACAGATTTAACTTTTCAGTTTTAACATTAACTTGAATTTTAGTGAAACCAGTGCTTTCTGCTTTCCTGGATGAATGTAGCACCTGGAAAAAAATCTTGAAGCACCATTTCCTTTTGCTGTGGGATTTTAAAGTTTTCTGAATGTTTCTGTATCCAAGGGAGTTCCACTTGCTGCTACGCCCTTACTGCTAGTTCTGTATTGTGGTACTCTGTGCCACAAATTCTCCCTGGGCCATTCCTTTTAAAATCAAAAGGATATGTGTTTAGTTTTCTCTTTTGGAATCATCCTATCAAATACTTAATTAAATTTTTTTTTTTTTTAGAGAAAGCTCAAGAAACCTTTTATTTGAGAGATTAAAATATCTTAGTTATCTTCCTCATTCTGTTTGAGAAGGCCTTTTATCTGTGGAGTGCTCTTCTGTTTCATGGAGAGGATGATAAGTTCATGTAATGGAAAGAAAACTAATCTGTGTAAACCTTCCCAAAGGTGGCTTCAGCAGCACCTCATACTTTGGGGGATGAGCAGAAGAGGTGGTATATTTACTGTTGTCAATGATTCAAGAAAAGTCATACTATCACGTTGACACTTGGCCATATTAGTCTTTGCCAACAAATGCGTAACAGTTATAACTGAGGCAATTTTACTGGGGGGGTTTAGAAGCAGTAAGTCAGATGTCTTGCCTTTTCATTCCATCCAAGAAAAAGAGTTTCAGTAGCACATCCACAACCCCCACTCTCAAACCCCCACATTTTTTGGATATTGAGAACCAGAATCATGAGTCATTAAAGAATGTAGAGAGAGTTATTTTGCCTCTTCCAGTTGGACTTGTACTTTTCTGTCTGTCTTACCTGTCCATTTTCTGATGTCGTGCCCCTGGTGAAAAACTGAACTACCAGATGACTTTGCATTTTTGAATAATTATGGTGCAACTGTCCTTGATTAACTTTTGGAACTCTTCTTTTACCTTCCTATAACAAATGGATTGTGACAGCACAGATGAGACCACTCTTGCTGTAAGTTTTGAGCCCCTGTAAGGCCATAACTTAACTTTTGACCTACTTTTGAGCTCTTACATTCTTGATGCATAGTCTTAGTTTCAAAGTTGGGTCATATTGACTTATTACTTGGACTTCATTTAGTTTGGCATTTAACTGATGTACTCTCGTACCTTGCGAGAAGGCTGTTTTGCCATCCACAGATCAGTTACTTAATAGCTTGTTGCTTCTCGTTAATTTTGGATGTAGTAATTATTTTTCCTATGGGCAATGTCTGAACAAGAAGATAAAGTTCAAAGAACAGATGTTCTTTGGATTGCAAGAATTACAATTTGTTTTTATATCTGTAGCTATTAGTTAATCAGATTACATTATTGCTCTTCTAATTACTGCTTTATGTCTTCTTTTTTTTCTCAGTTTGTGTTCTGCTTTAATATTATAATTTAGACTGATTTTCTGCATATTATGTGCAAGTATGTAAATGTATACACGCTTTAAGAGTAGAAGTTTCTAAAGTATTCTGTTATGTCATATTATTGTGAGTTCATCTGGCAATCGGTTCTAAAACACAGATATAACAAACACCTTCGGTATTCTAATGGAAGTTGAATATGTTTCCACACACACTCCATGGCAACTTTGCTTTTATTCACTAATGCACAGTTTTTTGTAAAATTATATGTGGTTTATTTTTGAAGTTACTTAGAGTGCTAAATTAATAGTTTCTCAGTGCTGAAAAATGTCAACCCTTGAGAAATGAAGGGAAATGACAAAATAGTAATGACAGAATTTCCCTGAAAAATACCTTAATTTAATCACTGATTGCTTGGTAGTATTACAGCTTCTAGCACATGGAAAATATAAACCTAAGGTGAATTACTTGGAAAAAACACCTGCAGACCCTTCCATTCACTTACTGCTGTCCACCTTAAAATGAATTTGTGGAGGTAAGAGCTGGAGCAGCTTAGAAGACATTCTTAGGCATAGCTTTTCTCAGTCTAGCATATGAAATACAGTTGTGTGAAGTACAGTACTTTTGTTAAGATGAGCCACTCCTTTTTCCCCCCAAACTCTCCTGCTGCCATTTTCAGTTTGTACATCCCTCCTGTTCCACCAAGTCATTGGTATTTTAAGCAGATGCTGTATGGCAGATGCTTGGTACTCCGCAGTCACTTGCATATGGCACTGCTGTTGCACAGTAGATATATGCATACATTTTTTTTCAAGCCTTTAATGCTGTTATAATCCTAATAAACCGAGGTTCCAACAGAGCCTAGAGCAGGTTTCCATTGACCTATCTACCTTGTTCCCTTGCTTTTACCCCTTTTGAACTGTTTCTGGAACTATGTTTCACCTTTTGTTTTCCATTTTTTCTTAATTTTCATAATGAACTACCTGCAATTAAATTCTAACTTCTGAGCATTTAGTAAGTGCAAAAAGAAGGATTCTTTACTTCCTCATTTTAAGAAAAAGGGCTTGCTAGGCTTTCTATAGAAATAGAAGATGTTCAGAAGTGCTCAGAGGGTCAATAACTCCCTGAACTCTTGAGCATTTAATTTGCTTCATGTGTGGAGCTGAAATTTTTGAAAGCATCTGTACTCTGAATACCAAGGAAACGCTTGATGGCTTTCTTTGGCTAGAGTAAAAAATTGAGCAACTGAGACTCTTTGGTCACAGTTTTATTCTAGATGTGTGAACAAAGGAAACATTGGGACAGTTGTTCGATGTTAAGGAGTGCTGGGGTTTTTAAAGAAAAAGGTTCTATCTTGGGAATTCTTGACTCAAGTGACCTCTAGTTTAGATGAAAAATTCTACTCACCACCTGTGGTAACCACGCCAGATTTCAAGGCAGTTAGGTAACCATGGGGATTATGCAGCACTTAGAAGAAATTGACCTTTAAACAGAGGACTTTTCACAAAGGTGTGAAATGATGTATTCATCAAAGTCAGATGTACTGAACTGAGTGAGAATACAAGATGGGGATGAATATTGCTTCAGACATATATGTAACTTGAAACAACTGAAAGGTGTGAATTGCTCCAATAATTTCAGGAAGAATTTTCTCATCCTCTTTCTTCTCTGACAGAAATGAAGAGTGAAGCATGCCTGTCCTTACCTCTTCCATACAGCTTGCTCTCTGTACATCTCAATTCCCTCTGTAGGGCACAAATGAAAGGCAGAGAGGGAGAGCAAGTAAGGAAGGATAAGTTCACATATCTGCAGAGAATGTTGGATGTCAATAAAAGTGGCTGGAAAGAAAACTGCTGCAGAGTGCTATGCTGCTTCTAAGACAGCCTGCTCTCATACTGAAGCAAGAGGAGGGAATTACAGAAAACAGTTCCAACTTGAGACATGGAGTGTTTTCCAGTTCCTTAGTCTGTGGGGAAATGAGTAAAATGCTGCAAGGACCACTGGTTCATAGGATATTCACAGGGAAGAAGAATATAGGCCTGTGGGGTATTTTGTACTTGTTTTGCTACTGGTGGTGTTGTCTCTTTCCCATCTCTAGTCCTCTTCCTTCTATGCTGGTTTTTTCATATCCCCATCATCTTCCTCCACTTCCTACAGGCCCCCTTCCCCCTCTTCATCTTATTTCCTCTTTCTCCTCCCACTGCTGACATTTTCACATCTACTCTTCACTTTAAAAAAAAAAAAAAAGTTTTGGTGCCTTCTGTATCTTCCTCTCTATTTAGGTTACATTTTCCCCAAATGTCAAGAAAGCAGAACTCTGACAAAAGCAAATTACCTCTGCCTTCCTTTCTTGTGTATGTGCCAAGAGTCAATTTAAAATGACCCTGCCTGGGTGGAGGTCAGGTTCAATGGCTACCAGAGGCCCCTGAGACTCACAGCTCATGTGAGAACTGACAGACTACAGAGCACTCTGTTTTTAAAGTTTCCAGTGGAAACCTCTGGTTTGTGAGTTAGATGTACATCTAACTCACAAACAAGAGAACCAAGTTTTAATTGTTGCTCTGTTCCCCCTCTACCTCCCTCCCACTTTTACGTTTGCTTCCACTAGAACACAATAGTATCAGACACAATGCAGATTATTTTGTGTATGTGTATATATGCATGCGTTAAGTGTAGTGGTTTTGTTCACTCATTTACTTCTGTGAGATATGAATTAAGAGAAATGCAAAGCAGGCCCAAAACGTAAAAAAATATGAAGAGTTTTATTAACAGAACTAAAGGGAAAAAAAATGATAAGGGTCAGAATAAACTTTCAGAACACTTCTCCTCCCTCCAAACTCTTCTTTCCCATTGACAACATAAAGAGACAAATTTGGGATTTTCAGTCAGTTTACCACCTTTGTAAGTCTTTTTCAGTTCATTTAGGGACAGAAGTTTCTTTTGCTATGCCATGCAGGCTTCTCCACAAGAAACAGTCCTCTCATGGCTTCAACGTCATAGCGAGTCAGCCACCCAGGAAATGGAAAATCTGATCTCGATGTGGAAGTCCCTTCCCTCGATTTACAGCTTTTCCCACAGCTGTTTTCGAGGGTTCAATCTTAGCTAATGTGTACCATTTTAAGGATGAGCTGTTCAGAAGTGAAATTTTTCTTCATCTGTCTTTGGGATCATCTTCATCTCCAGGAACAGAAGTCTTCTTCTTCTCTGGGGGCAAGGATCTTCATCACTCTCATCTCTCTCTGTTCAAGATTCTCATTAGATCCCAGCTACTTCAACATTTGCTTATTTCAGCACAGGTGCCTTTGCTCATGATTGCAGTCTGAACACTCCATTCCCCCCATACTTTTCATGAATTACAAAGTATTCTGATATAGCATAGTTTATCGCCGTAGCCTTACAGAAGAATTTCAGCTCTTAGATTTGAAGCATCTCCTCAATCTCTTGTCTCTGGGCTTCGTCTTTTCCTTCTTCACTGGTTTTGGTGTTTCTATGGCGTTTCTTCACGTGCCTTCATCTTTCCTTTCTCTTTGACTCAGGAGAAGATTGATGTCTGCAAGTTTCATCTGTTCTGGGGACTCTCGCAGCGTTGAAAGAGTCAATCCTACCCGGGCAGGTGATCCCTGCCGGGCACGGCCCGGATGAATTCCGGCTGCGCGGCTGCTCGCGGCTCCGGGCTGGTTTCTCCCCGGCCGGCCCGGCCCCGCGGCCCCGCGGCCGGGGCAGGGGGGAAAGGCCGACCCCGCCGGGCCGCGAGGGAGCAGGGCTAGGCTCTGCGGTGTGGGATTTCATTATCAGCGGCCGCTCTGGGGGGCCGGGTGGAACTTTGCAGGGGCAGAATTCCAGCTAAGCCGCCTGTGGGCCAGCCCGACCCCGCCAGGCCGCGCGGGCAGGCCCGGCCCGGCCCCCCGCCCAGTTACCTGTCCAAACGCCGCAAGCAAGAGAGCCCTTTCCCGGCGTTTGTTAGTTCATAAATGTGTTCACAGAGGCATGTTCAGCTGGCTAACAGAGTTGTCAATATTTAAATTAGCCAGTTGATTGGGTTTTGTTGGGTCTGAAGGAAGCTGTCAGCTCCTCCTCACAGAATCAGTTCCGTGGCTGGTGGATTTTCTCCTTAACTAAAAACCAAGCTATGCTAAATAACGACAATATGTTAAGACACACATATATAGTGTGAACATGTAATCTGAGATGCATCTGTGCAGAAGCTAGTATAATAGCAGTTTTAAATGAAGCTGCTTTGGAAAGGGGGCTTAATCTGTTGACCTTCTTCTTCAAATTACTCCAGAATTTGAACATTAATCCTACCATGCACCTCAGTAATGTAGACACATTTTAAGAAAGGGCAGCTAAATGTGTACTCCAAGGTACTTTGGGAAATTAACCTGTAAATGGAACAGAGTGTGTGGGAGCGTATGAGTGTAGGGGGAAGGCCCTCAGCCTTTAAACTGAAGTAGTTCCGCATAAAGAAGAACACATAAATTCAGCATGATTAGTGCTCCTGCAGCTCTAACTAAATTATTGTAGACTCAGAAGTGTTAGAGCTGGAAATGATTCAGAGTGGAACTTCTATTCCTAGCACTTACATTTTAAACCCCTCATTCTTGACTGTACACTACAGCTGCATGCTGCGTATGTAAGTGTGAGGTGAAGAGGAATGAGCAGGAAGGAAACACAGAGGAACTTGATTCTGAGTTAATAAAGCCGTTGCTAAATTGTTTCCACCTAGTAACAGAAGAGGAGAGTACCTAAAGGGGAAAGAGTATTGTAAAATGGTTAATTTGCCTGATGAGAAGCGTTGTTAAATTCACACTTGTTGAGACACACCCAGTCTCTGTAAATCTCCTTCCATATCCCTGCCATTTCCGTTTCTAAACCAAGAGCCTTGCTGATTGAAGTCACTGTTGATAACATTACAGGAATGAGCATCTGGTTGTTTACAGCTTCAGCAAGACAGGTGTCTGAAATTGGAAAAACAATTGACTTCAGTGTGGCACAGCTGGTAAGGTTTACTTTCCCCAGTCATCTACCTCCCCATCTTTGCTTTTTAAGAAGCAAAACTACACTTGCAGTTTGTGTAAGAAAACAAGATGTAAAACTTTTTTAATTTTATATTTAAGTTTTTGCCTTTTGGAGGTTTTGTCTTATATTATGCTGTAATGTTTTTCGATGAATTTGATGAGTGTATCGTTTAAATTTAGATGTTTTCATTTAATCAGTACATAGAGGGTTGAGCTGTATGGACATCAGCTACCAAATGGCCACTGTTTGCTTTAAAATGCTTTGTTTTAAATTGTTATTAGTTTTATGTTGACTTCTGTGTATACAAATGAGAGAGATCCCAAATGTCTCAAGTGTCTGATTTTTGGACTGGGTAAGCTAATGTGTATTTTCTGTGTTCTTTTCTCACTGTTTAATAAACTTCTAAGATTTTCATACCCGTGTGAAGTTCAAGATCCTTTCTGAAAAGGAACTTGCCATCTTTCTTCTGATGACATACATTTCTAACTTCAGGCTGCTGAAATCAAGGCAGGTCTTTTTATTGATTTTAAATGAACTTTTTGACCTGACCCTTGTTAGCTCTTTAATCCCCTTGAGTTAAAAGAAATACAGCAACAAAATCAATGCAACTTTTCATCATTCTCAATGTGCTTTTACAGATATGTGTTTACCTAGCTGAATTTTTAGTTAATTTGCACTTCTTTTGTCATAACTATAAAAGTTACAGTCCTCTTTTATACTTGAGAAAAACAGAGGAAAGTTGGGGAAAAGTAGTTTATTTCTAATGTGCATAGCTTATTATCTGACTACAAAAAGAATTAGTTCTGTTACATGCTGGATTAACTACTCAGTAGCCATAAGAAATACATGTTACAAGATAGATGTGTTCCCCTGTGTCTGGTATGCCATTCTTTAAAAATCATATATGGTTTTAAAGCAGCATGCAACTCTTGATAGAGGAATAAGAAAGTCCATTAATCTCTAGCACAAATTTTGTGCATAAAGGTGAAGGTTTATTAATAGTTCTGTTAAACTGGTAACAATATTTATAGTATGCAGAAATATAAAAGAATTTTCAGGGTCGATTTGTGGTACCTATAAATCTCTGGATAGTATTTTATGTAGCTACCACTTAAAATCTACTCTATGTGACATCTTTTAAAGTAGTTGAAATATCTGTCAGCAAAACCTGTCAGTACAATCATGCTGATCCCAAATGTTTTAATATTTTGTCTGTTTTAGTTTTCCCAGTGATTCATCAGTACGAGGAGACTAGACACTAACAGGGATATTTACAGACTATTGAGTAAATACTGTAGTATTCAGTTTGAAAAAACGAATTCTATATTCACTGTACCCTAAAGGATAATGATCCATTCTTTGAATTTTCCAAACAAATATTTTCTAGTACTTTTATTTTGTATAGTGTCTTCCATGGATACCACTGTAAGAAACAAACTGTTACTCATTTAACTACTATTAAAGAGGTGTTTGGTAGTTAAAAGAGAAAATGTTGTAGATATTTTGGAGTGAAGAGACTGTTGATAGAACAAAATGAAACAAAAATCATAATGCAGATTTGGGTTGTACTAGAAAGCACAGGAATGCTATTGTGGACTTCAGCAAGAACAGCGGAGCTTCTTGTGATTGACTGCATGTAAAAAGCTCTTACTAATCCTAGATGTTGCTGTTCCATCTGTATTTGGTAGCTGTCCTAATTACTTCTCTAAATTATTTGCCATAAGTCTCCTATAGAAAAGAGCAGTATTTTGCTTCAGTAGTTCTTCTAAACTTACTGTGTGAGGAATCGGATGGTTTTGTTCATTAGAGAAACATGGTTGCCCTTCTACATAGGACATAGCAAGAATGGAAGGTTTCCTAGGAAACATAGAAAATGGAATACACACAAAGTGGATTCATTCATGCTTTTGAAGTCTTTGTTTCATTGAAAGTTAGAATATTACTAAAAAAAGTAACAAATTTTACATTAATAATTATCAGGATGAGAAACTTAGAAACACACCCAAGTGCTGTTAAAATATACTAACTGATTGAAGCCATTTCATCTAATTTGCACAAGTCAAGCAGACATTCTTTTTCTGTTTTGCATGTAAAGATCCATTGCTTCCGTTTTCTTTTTTTTTTTTTTTTTAATTAGAATTTGTTAGAAAGCAGAAGGGAATGTAGATCCTGCTTTTTAAGAAGCAAAACTACACTTGCAGTTTGTGTAAGAAAACAAGATGTAAAACTTTTTTAATTTTATATTTAAGTTTTTGCCTTTTGGAGGTTTTGTCTTATATTATGCTGTAATGTTTTTCGATGAATTTGATGAGTGTATCGTTTAAATTTAGATGTTTTCATTTAATGATGCCTGCTAGGTTTACTAATTGAAGATAACTATATTTAGTTATATATTATATATATTTAGTTACAATTTCAATTAGTTCAGCTTATGCCACACTTTCTAGTCTTAAAATATTTTAAAGCATGAAGTGTATTTAGTGTTAAATGTTCCGGAATTTGATGCCTCATTTCAATACTGCAACTTCAGTATCTTTGTGAGTGCTGTGTAATTCAGTGCAGACGAGGCTTAGAGTGCTGCTTAAAATGCAAATAAGACATCATGGAGACTTTGACCTCTTCAGGAAGTAAGCCTCAGTTCAGGCTTTGCAGTAAATGTCCTAGCAAAGAGTTTGTTCTTCACTGAGGTACATATCCTTCCTTTCTCAGAGGTGTTTTCAGAAAGAGCCTGCATTTGAGCTTCATACCACAAAGTAGTACAGTAGAAAGCAAACCCTTTTGAACTTAGAAAATACTGGTAATAATTGCAGAACGCTAAGCTACAGATTTAAAACATTTTTACAAATAAATCATAGCTAATTTAGATGGCATTTATGTGATTTTATATATATATGTATACATAAAAAATACGGAACATTTTATAGGAAAAGGGACTCATCTGAAAATATATGAAGCTGTAGTGTGAATTGCAGTGTTGAGCTCTTCTGCAGTATTGAGTATCACCGAGGTAAAGATTCTCTTGCACGTGTCATGTTTCAGAATTCGGATGCTCTACAGTCTTGGATTCCTAGCTCAGGTTTGGAAGATGGACCATTGTTTAGCCTTGTATATGTTTCCATCAGTGATTTTATTTATGTATGTGTATACATAAAGAAAGTCAATAATTTGATTTTATTAACTGAAAAATATACGAAGTAGGATATTTTTCAAAAAACAATGAAAAAGCATAGACATACATTTTAAAACGTGTTAAGAGATAAAGGATTGGCCAGACCTTCTAAATTCCTGCTGACAGAGCTTTCATTTTCAGGAGAGAATTTCAGTCTTCTGCTTCTTGGAAGTTTTTGTTGAGGGTCTTCTCTTGTTATTTTGAAGTGCAGGACATGTTATTAATGTATACTTAGCAACTTAAACATCAGCCCTTCACTGTAAGTAAAGGTTATGGTATTTATTTGTGTAAGTATTATCAAAAATTGTATTTAGTTGGAGGAATAATATGTACAGGTTGGTAAAAGAAAATAAAAATATCAAAGTTTGTACAGCTGATATCAGAGGTAAAAATTTACATTTTTTATTCATGCCTTATCTTTTATCCGATTTTGAAACAGTGTTTCTCCCTTAATGATGTACAGCAGATGTTTCAATATATAAAACATAGTTGAATGAGCAAAATAGTTGCATGCTGTTGCTCTGAAAATCTGAATACTAGACCTTTATTGGCAGTGATGATGTTCTGTTTTGGTTTTAAACAGTTTCTTAACAATATGCTCTCAACAGCCTCCCTTTAACACAAATAAAGGAAGCTATTCTACATCAGAATTAGACACAGAGTTTCAATTTCAAGAGAAAATGCTCTGTGTCCCTTGAGGATAATAAGAATGTGGGATTTTACCTCTTTGAATTGAAAGCTTTTAGGAATTACCTCCAGCCATCAACAAATAAATGAATGAGTAAGACTAAGAAAAAAGTTAGATCCATTCAAAAGAGGTACTTTCAAAAACAGACAATCTCATGTTTCTACAAAATTGTGGGTTTTTTTGCTGTTACATAGAAAGGAAAAACCTAAGCACAAGCTAAAATTGTAAAAATTCATATAGAATCACAGAAATTTTTCTTAACATGTACATATGTTCTGCAACAGACATATACAACTGTTGCAGTGTGTTTTTCTGTGGTGGTGTAGCAAGCCACAACCTTCCCAGAGAGCACGGCCCCGCAGCCCAGCAGCGATAAAGGAGGCAAGGGAGGGTCTCCACATGGGGTTCCACAGAAGAACTTCATTTCCACAGCACCAAGGTTCCCAGAGACAAAGACACAGCAGGGTTGTGGGGTTTTGTATGGGGATGAGGAGGGCGGAGAGAGCAGGAGGGCCAATGGTCTCAGGGCACAGGGGCGGTGCATGGGTGGGGTTGGGGTACAGGGGCCAACAGGGAAAACCCGAAGGAGTGGCCAGGAACGGGGAGCAATGGGAGAGCGGGGAAGGGAGAACAATCTGGAAGGGGAGGCATATAGGGTAGAAAAGGGGAGGAGAGATACAAAACCAATAGCAGTAATGAAAAGTGCATACATAATGATGAGGGAACAAAGGATCTTGGGCGGAGCCAATGTCCGGGCTGCTGCCTTTCAGAAGGAGATTGAGACTATGCCTGTTTGGCCTTACAGGCCACCAATTGGCCCACAGGTGTCCACACAGGTCCCCACATACAACTCCATTGTATTTTGAGTCACTCACAGTGGTGTGACTGAAGAAGAATGTATGTCTTGAAAATTATTCAGATTTACCTCAACATCAGGAAGTAGCATACTGGTTATGCAGATATAGATTATAGACACTCCCATTGAAAAGACTTCATTTTCAGGCTCTCCTTTAAATGCAAAACTTTGGATTATTTAGACTCAGGAAGATACTTATACACTCTTACAAAGAAGTGCAGGGACATAACACAGCAGGACTTACTCATTACTAACATATCAATTGAATGCCGATACATACATCAAAAATTACAATAATTTCTTAGTGATCGTCTTCAGCACCATAGTTATGAAATTGAGTCCAAGATTCCTCTTGTAGCTGTCCTGTCTTGTTAGAAATGAGATAGTAGAATTTGAGGTGTTAAAAAGTAGTAGCTGAAAAAAGCTTTCCATTTACAACAAGGGAGTTGGTGGGCCATGAAATATGAAGCATCTCCATTGCTAGCAGGGAACAGCATAGTTTAATATAATCAGTATCTGTATCTGAAGAGAAAGAGTTTTTCATGTGAATCTTATTTATATTGTAATTATAAATTATTAAAAGTTATAATAATAAATAATTTATATTATAAATTATTTCTATTATTATAAGCAGTAGTTTGAGCCCCAAACCTTAATAATAGATAGCTACGAATAACAAGAATATATGGATTATGAGAATTCTTGTCAAATGGAGAGTACTGAAGGGAAATACAAATTGTATTTTAGGCTAAAATTATGGTTTCTTAATAGGTGCAATCACTGAGGAAGGAAGGTTATCTGCCTCTCTAGAGTTACCTTTTTCCCCAGTTTCCTGCAATGTACCTGGTTCTAGGTATGGTTGCAACAGAGTACTGAATTGGATGGACCCTAGCTGTGTCCAACAGCAGCACTATCTTTATGGTTGACTACATCTTTACCATGAAATCATTTTAATATTCAATGATGTACATTACATATAATTAGACTGTGCAATATTCTTGTATCTGTTTTCTTTAGAAGCTATGCTGCATTACGCTTCATTTCTTCAGGAGTCATGCTTCATTTTATAATACATTTTGTACTTCTAAGGCCTTTTATTTTGATTTTTCTTTTTTATTGCTCCTTCCATTTCTTCTAGAATTATTTGTTGACTTCAGGAATAAAGCTTCTACCTCTGAGAAAGGGCCATAACTTGTGCTGGAAGTAAAGCTGAATGTTACTGACATTGTTCCAAATTACACTTAAGGAACAGCAAACTGGTAGCTATAAAATATCAGTAATTGAGATTCCCTTTTAAAGGTTTCTATTAATTTAATTTCCATCAGGTCTTTAAATCACATCTAATTTCTTTTTGGTGTTGGGTGTATCATGAAGTCAATCTTTGATTTCTGATAAGTTGGTAGACCTCTGTGGTATTTGTCTTCACGAATTAAAATGCTATCTCCAAGTAAGTTCACCTTTGATTCGGAATCCCAGATGACTGCAGAAAATACCATCTCTGAGTGACTGGTATTGTTTCAACAGTGTGTTTTCTTCATGTATGCAACTCTAGTAGGCAGATGAGGACAGAAAATATATCTAGAAAAATAGGGGAAATAGAGTGGTGCTACCAGTTATGAAACTGAATGCTTGGAAAGAAATAAGATGAGCTTTTTGCATGTGATACAAAGACCTGGAGCAATGTGTTCACCAGCATATAGGCACCGTGTATATATGCTGAACTGGATGTCCGTAGGATAGATTGTACAACCATACAACAAATACATATGTAATCAGTCTTGGTGTCTGAAAACGTGGTTTTTAATCCTGATGTATGTTTTTGATGGTGCTTTACATCAGCTTTTAATGAGCAGTATTGTATGGTATTCGTACTCACACTATATCTTTTTGTTGTTAAATATATACATAATGGAAAACAAATGTGAAGCACATTATTATAGTTAAGGAATGGAGGAAACCTATTGATCCTTATTTGAAACTGATGATAAATTTAGCTTTACATCACCCCTGGATTGCTTCAGATGATCAGATAGAAATAGAAGTCAGTTCAGAGATGTTCTATCCCCAATGTCTTTGGGTTTTGCATTTTTGAAGAACATAGGTAGTACATTTTTGTTATTTTATTCACTGACTGGGAAGAAGTCAGTGGAGAGGAGTATGGAAGCAGTGAGAGCGGAAGGAGACATGCTATACATTTCTTAGAATCTGAAAGTACAGTGTTGAAGGCACATTCATTCTTATTTTCTCTTAGGTTTTCAGAAAAAGCGACAACTGAGTGGTTGCAGCTCTTTGAAGGGAGCGGGGTTCCATACGGCCCAATCAACAACATGCAGCAAGTGTTCTCGGATCCTCAGGTTGGTCCTCACCAAGTCTCTTCTGTACATTATTACACGTGTTTTACGAATGCTGAATAATGATCACTTCTCCTGCCACTCAGACCTGATTTTGGATACTTTAAAATGGGATTTCAGAGATTTATGATGGATTGAGTTTAAGCCAATATTAATATCATATTAAGAAATAAATACATATCCTTAAATTAATTATATGCTTGGGAACTCAGATTTTGTCATAACAAATTAAACCATAGGTATGCCATGTCTTACATAGAGAGTCTATATTTAAAAATTGTCTGGTAAAACAGAGAAAGAAACTATAATATAGTATGTAATTGCATTTTATTGCATAAATATGCAGAAAAGTACCTTTTTGGTGCCCCAAAAGAACTAATTTTCTGTATGGAGTATTTTGGATAACCAAAATCAATTCTGTTTGAAAAAATGGACAACATTGTGACTGGAAAAAGAAAAATTAAGAAAGAATCTTAAGCTTTTCTTGGCCTGGTGGTTTCAGTAGCTGAAAACAGTTCATCTATGTATCTATTTTAAATGTTAAATATTACACTGAATTACACCTATGCTTAATTACAAACAATATTTTTATTTTTTAGTATCTGTAGAGTTGTATTATCTGCATATTCCCTGATGCCTCCCCTGTTTTTTACCCTCTGGCTTAGGATGGGTTAAAAGGCCCAAGATAAACTGAATTATAGTGTCTTGAGTACTGTAACTGAATATTTTATGGCTATTCTAATGTGTGATGAATCGCCTCTAAGTTGATTTTTACTAAAGAGAATCACAAGCAAAAATGATTGATCATTGACTATTTTTGTTTTTTCTTCCAATTTTTTACACATCCATGTCTGCTGTCAGAAATGTTTGTCACAGCTGTGATTGTAGTGTTGGGAAAATAAGAGCAGGCAAAGCAATCCCTGTCATAAAAGAATATGTTTGTAATAAATAAGTTTTTTATAAATATGATTACATTTTAGAGGCATAAAATAATATTTTTTAGGTGGCTGCAGGGAAAGAATCTTTTTTTATTGAATAAATACACTCTTTCTCCTTAAAATGATGTAGTATCATGCCGTAAAGTATGTATGGGCCAAATTTTTCACTTCATAACTTTCACAGGGATTAAGGTTGGGCTTTGAAGAACATACAGCAAGAGTATTTTACTCAGACTTGGCTCTACTTGGGGCAACATTGGAAAAATATTCTGTGCTTTTTTTTGCTGCTACAAATTTTAAGAAGTTGAGTCTACTCTGAAAGAGACTGTTTTTAAAACATTATGTGTCATGGGCTACTACCTCCCAAATTGAAAAGCTGTTATCTTGGCTACTTTGCTCTTGTTAGAATTCACCTAAATAATATTTTCACATATATATTATTATAATTATATATATGTTATTTATATATATGTCAGGTTATTTGACATAGTTAGCCTATCTATAAAAGGTATCATGGTGCTTTGCAGTTAGATATGGCATGTTTTTCAAAATATTTTCCTGTAAACGGGCATGCTAATCTCTTCCTCATGAAACTGCTTAAAAAGCTTTTTCTTTTCTACACCCTTCTCTGAAATACATGGCACCCAGAAATTTGCTGTTGGAAATTGAATGCCAATATTTGTGCACAGCTGCATGTTATATGTTTATTTCTTTTTTGAAAGAAGAATTTTCTCACAGGTATTTTCAGTTCAAAGGAAGGAGGTAGAAAAAAAAAAAAAAAGGACTGAGACTATCTGACTGGGGAAGAAGTTTATCACCTGATAGGTATCCTCTGCACTATGAAATCCCAGTTATAATAGGGGAAAACCAGCACCCACCAACAAGAACATACTCTAATCACAGCTAGATTTTTCATAGATTTTTTTGAGTTGGAAAGGACCTTTCCAAGGTTATCAACTCCCTGCAATCTGCAGGTGCATCTTCAACAAGATCAGGTTGCTCAGAAGTCCCATGCAGCTTGATCTTGAATATTTTCAGGGATGGGGCATCTTATCTGGGCAACCTGTTCCAGTGTTTTCTGACCCTCATTGTAAAAAACTTCAGGTAATCTAAATTGACCTTTTTTCAGTTTAGAATAGTTAACCCTTCTACTATCACAACAGGTCCCGCTAAAAATTCTTATAGTCCCCTTTTAAGTACTGAAAGGCCACAACAGGGGCCTTCTCTTTTCCAGGTCTTCTCTTTTCCAGGATGAGAATTCTTAATTCTCTCAGCCTTTCCTCATTGGAGAGGAAATCCATCCAGCCCTCTGATTATCTTTACAGAACTCCTCTGCACTCCTCCAGCTCACTCCTTCCTATACTGTGGACCCCAGAGCTGGACATAATACTCCAAGTGGAGTCTTATGAGAGCAGAGTAGATGGGGAGGATCTCTCTCTTGACAGGCTGGTCACACTTCCTTTGATGCAGCCTAGGACATGTTTTGCTTTCTGGAAAAAAACACATTCCTGGCTCATGTCGAGCCTCTCATCCACCAGTTCCCTGTATTGGTTCATGGCAGGGCAGGGCTGCTCTCAATCTTCTCATGCCCCAGCTCATAGTGATCCTGGGGTTGCCTTAATCCAGGTGTAGAACTTGGGACATGTGATGTTCCCGTGGGCCTACTTCTCGAGCTTGTGTGAGTCCCTCTGGATGGCATCCTGTCCTTCAGGTGTGTCAACTGCACCACTCAGCTTGGTGTCACTGCAAACCTGCTGAGGGTGCACTCGATCCCTTTGCCTGTCATTGATGAAGACGTTAAATAGCACTGGTCCCAGTAAGTGCCCCTGAGGGATACCACTTGTCTCACTGAGACATTGACCCATACCCTCTGGATGTGACTATCCAACCAATTCTTCATCCATCTATTCATCAATCTACCCATTTTCTTACGTGTAAACCTGAACCCAGTCATCAAGTATGAAAACTTCATAATAATTCTTCCCAGTGCTCCCATTATAATGTGGTTTTCTCAGACTCAGTTTAGATCAAAAAATACAATTCTAAAAAAGATGCCACTCAACTTGCATTTGATAACCATCCATACTGGTACTGTATAACAAGATGTTCAAACAGTGTTATGTAAAATTAAAGAATTTATCATAACACAGTAATCTGCTCCTCACCACCATTTGCTTTCAACCATTGTGAAGAGTCCAGAAAAACATCAAACCCAGTGATACTTTGATTTAGCCCAACTCTTATCTAATTATAATAGATAATACAGAGGCTTTGCTAACATCTTTTGTTTTGTATGTTACCATCAGGATTGGATCTAAACATTTTATTTAATTTATTTATTGTCATTATCTTCCTCTTTGATATTTGGATTTTTATATCCATAATGCAAACACCTTTCATTGTAAGTGTAGTCTTGCTCCCTTAGTGACCAAGATGCACAGCGTGGATGTCAGCTCAGCTGTCAGTAATGCTGTGAAATAATGCTATGGTCTAGGCTAGTACCAGATGAAGACAAAAATCCTGGGAGGGGGCTGGAATAATGCAAGGGATGGCTAGAAGCACGTGTGAGGAAGTAGGGGGAAAGACTACGATACAAGATGATTGAAATGGTCTAATGGAACTCAACTGGCTACAGGTGGGTTGTGTTTTCAAATTTTATTTTAACTAAAAGGACCACAGAGCACTGAAGGCTGAGAGTGGCTTATATAACTCCTTCTATAAACTGAGATAAAACAACATATTTTTTGATCCCAGGACATTTTGTTAATATCATTAACAGCTTCAATCATACTCTGTGAGCTGCCAAAACCCAGGAAATTTCTCACTAAGTTGGAGTGCCAGGTGATACTGTTTTTCCATGAATGGAGTGAAACGTCCACTTTTCCCACTGATTATAATCTTTTATTCATTTGTGAAGTTAAAATGAATACCACAGGCATTTGTACTGCTAAGTCAATCAGTCTGTGGATAGACCTATGCGTGTACTTGTGCATATATGGATAAAACGGCTGAGAGAAAAAGAAGATTGACTAGTTAAGGGAACAAATTTCTTAAAAATGTGAGGGAGAAAGGAATGTTTGTGAAAGTTCTTACAAATGCTTAATAGTACAGTATAGACTATTAAATGAAAATTTATATAGTGAAACTTTTAAAAACTATTTAAAAAAAATGTGCTCTTTTAATCAGGCCAAGATAGTACAAACATTAAAAGAATTCTTAAAACATTTAAAAATCTTATGAGTGACCTCAGTATGGTCCCATTTAACATACCTTGGGGAATATGTGTATGAAATACAATGTGGTTTGAAGCTTTCCAAACAAAACAAACTTAAAAGAGAATACCATTTTTAATAGAAACTATTCAAATTCTCCCCAAAGATAAAACAAAACAAAAACAGGTACGCACTGTACTGCAGCTAAGTATGCAAGAAAAAAGATCTTTGCTGATTAAGTGAGGCCACTGAAGGTTGTTGTTTTTCTTTTTCTTTAGAACATTGCCCTCCCCTTTTTTACACTGTAATTTCTTTCAACATTCTTTTATACAGTGTACTTATTTTATTAAATGGCTGGCATATACAGGAAGCAACAAAACAACCCAGAAAAATAGGCAGTTTAATAAATTATAATCTGATGTTTTACTATATTAAATGCATTCATGTTGATGAGTTTTACTATATGAATGTTGTCAGCTGAAAATAAAATGAAAACCATGCAGTGGCACTTCCCCCATGCCCCCCCAACAGTTACAGTCATACCACACAAGTTGAGTACATCAGGTGTAAGACATCATCCTGATGCATCACTTCTGAGAAATATGGGGAGGGAAATATCGGAGCTGAAATATCACAGCTGGCCCTGATTTCAGCTCCTGCCAAACACCTGCAGACTCTAAAAGGATACCATAACAAAACTCCACCCTGTGGCAAGAGGCCATCCCTTAACAACCCTTCCCTGACTTTGCATCACTATAAAAATTAATCTAACATTTTTTACAGAAACCTTAGTCTTCCTGTCCCAGAAGGCCATTACAGTTCCTTTAGCCATTTCTCTGAATATGCCTCAGTAAAAAAGTCACAATAAATTGAGTATTGAAATATCTGATAGCTGGCAATTATTTAATGTTTTAATTTTATTATTTGTGGAAACTTCTGAAGGTGGTAGTTTGGTTTTTTTTTTTTTTTCATTAATCTTCAGGTTGTCTCTTATTTTGGAAGTAATTTCATATGCATCCTGGCAAAAATTTCCTAGCATCTGGTGAAAGCTTCTACATTCAGTATTGTGAACTGAAAAGTTACAAAATGTGTAGGATGTTTTTGTTTTGGTGTTGGTTCTCTGTTGTGCTTTTTTTTTTTTTTAAATTTTGTGGGTTTTGGTGCTGGTTTGGGTTTGATTATGGTTGGGAGTTATTTTTGTTTGCTTTTGAGTTTTTTTGGTTTTTTTTTTTTTAATGACCATATTTTAATTGTTATTCTTTGTTGAAACAGACTTTTGTGGCATATTGAGGGCTGTCCCAAGACAAATGAAATTATATTCATGTCCATAATACTATAGGGAAGTTTTTTACATGTAGAGGTTTCTGCAACTGAAAAGCAGCTGATTGAAGCCCTGAGGTAATGTGATATGTCTGGAAGTAATTCCTAACAGACAAGAGAGAGGAATTAAATTTTGCATGTGTCTATTAAATAAGTACTAAAGCTGGTTGGAAATCTTACGATGGAATGTTTTTACATTTAAAAATGCCAATTCATTGAAAGTGAAACATCTGGATGAATATGTCTAAAATTAAACTGTACTTTGAATCAGAAATTCTGCTGTATTTGTGCCTCTCTTGCTAAGTTGAAAACGTGCACTGCCTGGCTTTGGTGTTTCTAAACAAATTTTTAGTTCAACTTTTAAATTCTGTGCGATGAAAAAACACCACACCACCAACAATACCCAACCCTTTAATTTTGTCAAGAGTAGTTCTTTTATACTAAATTACAAATGTTTTCAAGCTATTGGCCTGTGGGAATTTTATAAAAGTAGATTTTATTCTAAAGGGGAATGGATTAAGAAATAGAACGCATTTTGAAGAAGTAAAATGGAAAATCCAATTCCAATACTCTTTGTAGTATGTGATTTTCACATATGCACAATTATGCAGTATATATGTACTATGAGAGAGTTCTATATTCTGATGTTATAGGAAAGTCTCAGAATGAAACAGCACTCATATTTTGGTATGAGGAATATTGTAATAGAAAATGTGTTTTAAATTTTGGCTGTAGTAAAATCTGGTCCATAACTCTGCCATGTTTGTGCATGGCCTGCCTCTGTTACAATGACTTGTGGAGAGCTTATACTGGAGAAGTCTTGAAAAAAACCTGTATGTTTATGTTAATGACAGGATTTTGTCTGTACACACATTTCTGTCTAGATAAGAAAAATAATAGTGAAAGGGTGTGACGACTGATTGCACGGACTCCGGTCGGTTGAAGATACTGAGATGTTTATTGCAAAAAGCAAACTGGTCTATACACTTCTTCAAGACACAGTATTTCTTTCCTTATATGGTATTTCTTCACTAAGCGAGCTATCACACATTGCCACGTCAGCAACTCACTGCCTTACTGTCCTTGTACGGGGGTGATCATGTGCTGTTCACTACTCCAGCAGGCTCTGGCAGGCTCCTCTCCACAGGGCTCTGCCATGTGGCATTTCTTCCCCCCAAGGTCAGGTGGAGACAGGCTTCTCTGTGCTGCCATGGTGTTCTGCCATGTGTCCCACAGCCTGTAGCTCAGTTCTGTCTTATCTCCCTCTGAAAACGGGTAGCTCAACAATTTCTCTTATGAGGTTTTGTTTTTGCTTGCCTTTAGTTTTACAGAATTTCCAGTGCTGGTTGTCTGCTTAAATCTCCAGTACATTGGAAACACTTCTGGTAAAATGACCCACTCATAGGGGATAACAAGTTCCAGAAATACAGGTTTTTTTACTATATCATAATATTCTGACAGCTAGTTTTTGCCTGGGAGCTCTTCTGCTCCATTTTAGGGAGTTAGTTCTTTCTCCGAGAGACTTGAGCAGAAAGTTGATGGCAGTGTCATAGATACACCTTTTTGTGTTCCGTGTTTTTAAGGTCAGTGGAAAGAAGCTGGATATTAGTTTAGAGGCCTGGAGTACCACACAGTGCATGCTCTCACCTGCTGCCATGTGTTCCACATGCCCTTTATGAATTTCTTGAGCCCAAAGGTGCCAGTTTTGCTTGAGACGTAGATAAGAAATTGTCTAACTACACTAGATCAAATGTTTAGGGTTTTTCCATGCTTGAATTTTGATTTATAGCAATGCTACAATAAATAACACCAACATGAGAACTCACCACCAACCTTATTCTAGAACCTCTAATTCATACACATTATGATATTTTTAAAACAGGTAATATCTTTCTGCTGTACCGTCTTCCTGAAGCATGCAGGACAGACTTGACTGATCATTAGGAGGACATTTAGTCTGCCTTCTGAACCAGGTTGTTGTCTGTCAAATTCTTAATTCATTTTATTCAGAATATAAAATGAAGTGAAAGAGGTAAGAAGTTGCAGAAATATAGCTTCCATTTTATAGAAGTTGAATTCCAGACAGGAATCTCTTCCTGCATCTGCCACACAGTTCCCACATGGTTTTGGATAAGTCACTTCAATCAAAATATTAAAAGGTTCATTTCGTGTGTGTGCCTCGTGTTTTGAATGCTACCTTGTGATGCCATATTCAAAATATGTAGCAGTGCTGGGTTCTCATGGATGTTAATGAAACTGTTTAAAGTATTATTTGAGCACCTGAAAAATGTCATATTGTTAAAATAGCTGAAAAACCTAACATAGTGGGTTTATCCTTAATTTTCTCTGTTTTGGCTTCTTAGCCATGAAGTTGGAACTCTGAGAAGCAGTGTTGTTAAGATGCACTAGTTACGCTTCTGCAAAGTGTAGCTTCTCACGTGAGAGCACCAGAGAAGGTGGCAAATTAATTTTTTTATCATGTGATTTAACTGATGTATATTAAAATAAGGCCTTCTGAGAAATAAAACCACTTTTGAACAACTTTACTCAATGATGGAGGAGCCTGACAGGAAATAAGTTGACCATGCACTTAGATTGCACTGCATTTTCTCTGTGCAAGCAAGCAAGTGATGATTAGGAGCAACACTTTTACAGTGCCCTTTTAAGTGTGTATATATATGAATGGTATGTCTTCAGCTAATACTATTTTAACTGAGAAAAGTATGATCTAAGTATTTGTGGATTGTGGAGAATAGTAGGTTCTCAAAAAAGAGATCCATTCTTATAAAATACTCAGCTGTGTTTAAAAATTATATTGCAGTCATGGCTGTTCAAGGACATGAAGAGTCACCTAGCCTTTCTGGACGCTTCCTTCTAGAAGGACACATGTGAAAAACCCATGCTTGGGTATGAAGAAAAGAGCCTGTTTTTGAAACCTTACGATCTTTGTTAGTTCTCAGTGTTCGGAGTCTATAATACATGTCCCTTGTGCCTCAAACTCTTGGATTAGTTTCTGTACTTGCAGGAATTACACACTGGTTCCCTAATCTTGCATTTTTTCAGACTGGCATCAGTTGGTTTCAAGGAATTTATAATTGGTGTCTCACACTACCAGAGTATGCTCAGGATAAGGCCATCAAACCTTGATATACTGAGTTAGATGATGTATAAATTCTGAGAAGTCCCCTACAGAATGTGAGCCCAGCCCTCATTTCTGTTTGTATAAATTGTGTAACTGTGGGGTCAAAAGAGAGTTTTTGATTAACCGAGTTTTTGCATTTATGTGAAGTTTGATGAATGTTAAGACTGTTACCTGTATGGGAAAGAAGGGAATACAAATATATGTCTATCTCATCAAGTCTCTCAGCCTGAAGTCAGTTTATATGCTGAAGTAATTGATTCTTTAGAAGTTGATTTTACTTTTCTTTAATCTGAGCATTCACTGAATCATCATCACAAAGTAATAGTGAGTTTAAATAGGTGTTCTTTGCTTTCCCCACAGTATGGAAATTGTGAGACTATCTATGACTATTCGTTGCCTGACTCAAATCAAATAAGTATATCAAATCAAGTAAGAAAACACCATTGTTTGTTTAAATTTTTTTTTTTAAGTAGATGTGACTTCATTTGCTAAGCAAATTTTTAGTAGAATCAATAATAAACACTGGGATTTCAGACTAAATTTTAGACATGCTTCAGTATAACTTCCTTAATGTTTCTTATGATATTTTTATTTTTTCAAAATAAATGCCACCAAGTTTTCTTGGAGTTCATTTGCACATAGCCTGGAGATTATTTTTGTCTCTCTCAGAGACCATAAGGGCTAGGTTTTATCCCTGATCTTTATTACTTATATTGTTTACAAATGAATCTATTTATAAGTAGTGTGGTGAAGCTTTGTAGTGTGAGTTAAGTTTTGTAGGCATGAAAATACTAATGATATTTTGGAGAATACATATTCCAGAATCTCTCAAATGGTAGTAGCTGCAGATGATGATACATGTGTTCCAGCAAGGAAGAAAATAAATGGAAAATCCAATGACAACAACAAAAACTGTGCTGAAACAGCAGAAACTGTGCAAATCAGGCTTTACTTATCATTTGGTCTCCAGGTGCTTTACCTGAGTGCTCAAACTGGATTTAAAAATCTTAGCTTAAGCTATGACCCTGGCCTGTCATCCTGAAATTACAAGATTTCCTGCACTCGTTAGCCTAAATTCATCTTGGATTCCCACTCATTGCTGAAAAAAAAGGTGATATTTTCAGAGGAGATGCTGTCATGTTTATTTTACACTGTAGTTATGCAATAACATTTAAAGAAAATGTACTGTTTTAGTTTCATGCCTCTTACTAACAAGGAGAAATATCTGAGCCATGAGAAGTCAAGTATATAGGCTGAGTAGGAGTGAGTATTTGAAGATAAAAATTTCCAACCACCACAAAAAAGGCATTAAATAGTCAGGTAAGCTTTCTCTGTCATTGCCATTTTCTCTCTCATCTCTGAGTGGTGTAATGTAGGTTTCTAGTATGATTCAAGTAGACAGTTTATGAGGAGGCAGGAAGTGTTTCCTTGCTGTGCATGGCCATTGAGGCCAGGAACATAACCACTATTTTAGAGAACTCATTCTAAATTTAAAACTGCCTATAGCATTCAGATGTCAACACTCAGAGCAGCCAGCTACAGGCTGAAATCTTCTTCAAACAATTTCAATTGGCTAGTTAGCAGCCGTAGCATTTAATTTTCACAATTTAAATAAAAAATGGTGTAATTTTGTAGTATATGTTTTAAGGGTAAAACTTCTGTTGAATTACATATAAATCTTGATTAATGTTGTTGATCTGGGATGTTCCTCAAAGCTTCTTTTAAGTCCTGAGAAACAATACAGGTTTATTGTTAATTGGAAAACCCCAAACAACAAAAAGCCAGATTTTGATCAAATTTACAGACAGAACTTTGGGATGATCCAGTTGAATTTTAATTGTTTAGGATGACACCTGAAATTCCTCATAGCTCACAGAATAAGAAAATTAAAATGAAATGGACATGAAAGGTCACCGCAGTGTGAAGATAGTGTATTAAAGGTGATAAATGGTAGTATTAAATATGAGATCCTGATTCACATGTGAGAGAAGAGAAAGACGGAAGTCAGGAATTTGAAGCCAAATTTACAAATGGTAAGAGAAAGACAAAAGAATAAATTGAGATGCCAAGCAGATGGTATTTACAGTATGGATCCCAGTTTAATTTCTAAGAAAAAGCCAGTAAGTTAAAAAAATCCTCTTTAAAAACAAACAAAAACTGCTAAGTTCCTCTCTCAGGTTTTTCTATCAGTGTTGCAAACATTATATGCATCTGTGATGAACTGTATGGATTGGTGATCAGAGAGTTACGAGAGTCAGGCTAACAACCTGCGAGGGGCATTTTGAGGGGTTGCTGTGTTTCCATGAACTGGGTTTTGGAGAGAAGCTCCTCCTAAATGTAGTTTGATGCTCTCTTGGCATAGAACAGGAAACTGTAACGTATTTTCCTGCAGTCCTCAAGTCACTCCCAAAGTGGACATGAACAGAAGCGCCGTTTTCCATCTGCACATTGTGTTCTTCCAGATACCGTATTTGCACAGGTTCACAAATGAGAAGGAGAAGTTAGGATTTCTCTACTCCTTCTTGTGATGCTCAAGACACCTATTTCTCTAAAACAGTTGGTCTCTGTGCCAGTCATCAAGATACAGGCTTTGAGTCTGAGAAACTTTAAATCAGCTATGTTATAACAGATTTTGTAAAAATCTTCCTCTCATTCCTGATTCCCCTGAAAAACTGTGAAGTGAGAAGAATATTTGAGTGTGCAAGCACTACCTCCCTCTTTCCACCCCACCCCCTCCAATTCCTATGTTGTGATGGTCTCTTAGATTTAAAAGACTTAGGAATCCGCCATCTGTCCATGACTTAACTGAACTGGTTTTGGATATGTGATTTGTTTCATGTTGAAAACTGCAGTAGCAAATTGCACTGCCCATTTTTGATTCTTCTGTATACCCTGATATCAAGACATGTTAACAGAACACAGATGCTTTCCTACTGCTTTCATGGCATTGCTTTTCATCTTTAGGTATTTTTCTAACTATTGACTCTTTGATTTTAACATTTCCCTCGTGAACTTAATACTAAATCTGAAACTTGTGTTTAACTGTCTGTGTAATATGTATTTTGTAATATGTGCTATACATATGTATATGTATAGCATTTATACCCAGCCTATCCTATTGCATGGTATATTCTAGATGGAACTTAAGTTCTGTTGATATAGTATTCTGGATTGCTTACTCTCCACTGTAAACTGTTATATTTGAAAAGAGTTACACTTTGCATGGCAAGCCCTATTGATTATAGGAACCTGTTGGATTTTTTCAGTGTTATACATTCTTATTTTTAGAGTGTAAGAATATGCACTTAATAGGAGTGCATACTTGAGGATTTCTAAGTAATTTGTTTTGAAACACAATATATATCCTTGATATAGACTGATATTTCTTTAATTGCCTTTTTTTTTGTCTTAAGGCCTAAATTCCATAAATACACTGCTAAAACTAGTGTCAGTTATAAATATGTGTTATTAAAAGGAGGTGAAATTTAATGTGTCCACAGTGAAATTTCAAAATATTTGGAAATTTCAGTAACATGCTTTCACATCTTTATCCTCTGAAAATGCCCTTTCAGAATCTAAAAGATGAAAATTATTCTCATCCAAACAGCTATTATAATTAAAATCAAAGGCACAGCAAGACCAGGGCAATTGCTAGTCAAGTAGATATATCTGACTTTATCCTTTATTGGAAGCAGGTTTATAAAAATAAAAGCAAATTATGGGTTCTTGGGACACGTGTGCTCTTCTACAAGACTTTTCAATCCATGTATATTTCCTATTTTAGAGCAAAATGCAAATGCATTCATTCTCACTGTGTATGTTTTCCTTCACTTTTTAGATGAGTGATGGAAAAATAAGCATGAATTGAAAGCACATGGAGATAGTGTATATCTTCACAAGTCATCTAGGAGAGGGTGTAGTAAGAACTGCCACTGTGATTTCACAATACAAAACACTTTTTCCAAACTTCTTGGCGGTTTTAGGTGAATTTTTGTTTTGAACACACCAAATTCTGTGGATACTACCCTTCTGCTGCTTCAAAAGGAAAGACAGATGCACTCCTCACACTGTAGTTGTACTCTCTTTGAGATTATTGTCTTTGCATCGGTTTGGGCTTCGTCAAATCAAAGGAGCAAAAGCCAGTGCTGCAATCTTAATTGATGTAGCTGTCTAACTGACAATCTAAATAACCTCAGAACTCAGAGGGGTGATAGGTGAAACTGAAAATAGGTGTTTACTTCAGTATGACTATGGTTTGTATTTGGCTACGTCCTTAACTGAAAATTAATATGCTAGCCATGTGGATGTTAGAAAGACAACAAATTACATTAGATAGCCAGTGAGTTTGGTTTAATTCACAGTTTCCTTTATTTCTGATGGAACTGCCGGTAGGTAGGCCAGCCTTTGGGTGGTTGGAAAGAAACCTCAACATGAGTATTTAACATTAGATCACAAATTCCTTTATAGAGGCTACAGTTTTACTAGAGGGTGTGTGGAGAATTTAGTGTTAATTACTCAGTCTTGACTTTTCAGCAGGTCACAAGAGAAGTAACAATATTCTTAGATAGATTTTATGTTTTTTTAATAAAGGTATTTTTTCTAGATTTGTGTCAGGAATGTTTTTTACCGCTTTTGTACACATTTTAAAATTAAATGAGAAGAAATAGATGTTATACCAAAGTATAAAATCTTTACATAACAATTTAAAGGCTTGAAATGTATACGAATATAGTGTAATTGGGAATTATTTTACCAATTATAGAATAAGAGAACATAGTATTGCTGCAGAGGAATCTTGCCTTCTGCTCTGTGTGGTTACTTAATAAGACATCACATTTGCCTGAAGTTTTGAGTCAAAAATTGCATGTAAAATATGTTGCAGCTTGATTTAACTGGATTAGAAATGATGAAAGGGGAAAATGTGAGATTTGTTCTTAGAAAACCTCCATCTTCTTATTTATGCTTATGAAGTAAGTTATGATCTCCTCAAAGGTACTGTGCCCCAAATTCCTGTTTCATGTTTAATTTTAGGATTTGCTCAAAGTCTCTGGAGAGGTTACAGAAAGTAATAGAAGTATGTAGGGAGATTGCAGTAGCAGATAATATCCATCATGTTTTCTCTGTTTAGTGCCTGCATGTTTTAGTTGGTTGAGTTAAACAGTGAAGTTCTCCCTTCTCAGTCCCCTCTATTGGAGTCATTGCAGCTGTTCTCAGGAGAGTAAAAGACTAAGCATATTTGCTGACCTAACAATGTTTTCTGTTACCAAAGCAAAGGATTTTTCCAAGTGTGTGTAGCCTTATGCTCATATGTACTTTTCCTAGCAGAGAACTATTTGACAGGTAAATATTTCTTTACTGTTTTCTTGAAAAACTGATGTTATGGCCTGACTCTTGCTCCTGTTACAAAAACATAAATTAAAAGCAGGTTGTTGGGTTCCCTGCCCCCTCCCCCCACTTTTTGTTTTTCCTTTTATATTTTCTGTCAGGCTTTTGCTTCTTCAGACAAAAATTACACTAAATAGAATGAGATTAACTTTTTTTAGTGAATCAATCCCTAGAAGTATGGTTCTGGAAGAGATAAAATTATTTGCAATTTATATCAAATTATTGAAATAATTTTGAATATTGCCAAAAGTTTAAATGTGAATAAAGTAGCAAGGAAACAATCAAGCTTTGTTTTTTTTTTTTTTTTTTTTTTTTTATTTTTTAATGTACTGTATCCTGGATCAAAAGTGAGATCTGAAGAAATGTTTCCCTTCACTCAGAAGGATTCTCACTAGCATAAATGTTATAATACTCTATTATGATTGTGGTACTATTAAGACGGGAATTTTTTTTTTTTTCCTTTAAAGAAGAATGATGTCAGTACTGAGGTTAAATTAATCCAAGTCATCTATTTTTCTGATCCAGTGAGCTGCCTACCAAACAGCTGAAAACTCCAAGATCCCCAGCAGCTACTTTGGACAAGTGTAGCAGGAATAGGGTCTGTCAAAGGAGTCTGGAAGTAGTTCACAGCAGAGATATATATATACGGTTGTCTTCCGTTCAATTAGAACATCTCATGCCTTTAGTACAAGCTAGATCTTTTTCTTCATACTGAGGAGATCTGAGGTTGATTATCAACCATTCACCTGGCTCTGGTATTTAGAAACTTTAAAAGTAACTTCATGCCAAATATAAAATTCATCTTTTTAATAAAATCTTGCTCACTTATTGCCCCAAATATATTTATGAGCCTTCTGACTTTCCATATTTCAGAAGGTTTATGCTAAATTCTAGCTTTTTTTGTAGAATGTTACTTTTAAACCACAAATTTTTAAGGAAAATTTGACTTTTGGCTGGAAAACCTAACTTCATAGTCCCCTTTCTGTATTTTGGAAGTAATACATGCTTTTGGAACAATTGAAATTTTTTTTTTTTTTTACAGCTGACTTAAACTCAGTTAAATGTGTTATGCAGTTGAAAATACTTCTCTTTTTTTTTTAATTGGTACTGTTTTATACTGCCTTAAATCAAGATAAGCATAACGATGAGTAACAGCAGAAGGCAGAATAGGAAAACTTTTATTTCATTTATATTCATTTTTAGGCATAAAGTTCTTCGTAGATTGGGTGAAGTTGGTTGTCTCCAGTAAGCTGATGATTTAAAGCTCCAGCTTTAAAGTGTGGCTAACTTCATAGCTTTGCATACAGTGGCAACAGTTGAGAGTTGATTTGTGCATTTCCTTGCTTTTGAACACCTGAGAACCAGATATTTTGGCAAGGAGTGTTCTATGAGCAGTTTAGCATAGCAGGGCTTTGGAATATATTTTCTTGTTGCTAAGTAGATAAATACCAAAAAGAGATAGCTACAATAGAAACAATTTATATATGCTTTTTTCAGAACAAGATGGAATCTTCACCTGCTTGCACTTACTTTGGCCTTTTCCTAAACTCAAACAGCTCCAGGGAGTTGAATCGGAAAGGTGCTGAGCATTTTTGACCCCAATCCATCAACCAGCATGCTTCTCATGCAATGTTCCATTCACAACAGTGTGATTATTCATGCTTTTTTTTTACACTTTACTAGTCTACACTTTACAATGTTTAATAGTTTCCATTTCATTATTGAATTTCATATAGTCTTCCCCCATAAAAGATTTTCTTTTAATATTTTTGTTTCTGTTGTGACTGCCTGCCTCAAATGGTTTGCCTGTGTTCTGCATGGATGAAAAGCTAGGTGGTGTTGCTGGGTTGCCTTTATTTTGTAATTGTTTGCTATGATGTTCATCCCTATATGCCTAGTCTCTTTCTCTCTGCTGGAAATAACGTCTGTTCCTCTTGCTGCTATTTGCAATGCAAATTCATTGGGCCTTTTTATATATATGTGTGTGTCTATAAGTGTATATATATAGCCTATTTTTTTCAGAAAATCGCAATTTTAATATCTAGACGCACTCAATTATCTGATGTGATGCCTGATACACTGTCATTTTTTCCTAGTGTATTTTATTGAGATTTTAGAGATTCTTTCAATCAAGGAGTGTGCTTCCACCATTCATTTACATGCCACATTTCTCTGTAGCAATGAATACCTAGGAACAATACCAGCAATGTTAATTAAAGGATATGCATCAATGCAAAAATGCGTAAATGCCATTATAATATAGTGAAAATTCTAGCCATTGTACTATGCTGACTAGCTCAAAATTATTTGTCCAATTTAGTGAATTTACATATTTTTATTAATTGGAAACTTCTTTTATTTCATGCAGTGTTGCATGGATCATACAATGTAGTTTGTGAGTTCAGCCTTTGTATACCCAGTGGTATGTAAAATACTGTCTGTTTCCCTGGGGTCCTTACTGGGGCCAGTATTGTTTAAACTCCTCATTAATGATTTGGACAGGGGACTGAGTGAACCTCAGTATGTTTGCAAGTGACACCAAACTGGGGAGAGAAGTTGATATGTTGGAGTGTAGCTGCTGTTCAGAGGGACTTTCACAGGCTGGACAAGCGGTCTAGCAGGAACCTCATGAAATCCAAGAAAAGCAAATATGGGGTCCTGCACCTGAGACTGAAAAGCCTCAAGCAGCATTACAGCTTAAGGATTGACTGGATAGAATGCAGATTTGCACATAAAGACCCAAAGATCTTCATGGACAGCAAGCTGAACAAGAGTCAGCAGTGTGTCCTTGTGAGAAATACTAATTCCATGTTGCACTAAATAAGTAAATCATAGCACCAGAAGTGCATGTTGACATGATAACAGGCAATGGGCATAAGTTGCAGCAAAGAAAATTCTGAAAAGAAGGAAGAAAAGTTTTGCAGTGGTTTTAATTAGTTTTAGATCAGACATGCTATGAAATCCTCATCCTTAGAGACAGTCAATACACGCCTGAACAAGACCCTGAACAGCCTCTGCTTTACTGGAAATTTGGACCAGAAGACTACCAGAGGTCTGCAATGATCTACTAATGATGTATTTAAAGTATGATGGCATTAATTGTTTAAAGACACAAGTAGTGTCCTCTGAGTAGGCATGAAAGCTAAACTGTATGACTATGCAAATGTTTCTTAATAGAGGATTGTTAGAGTGAAAGCAACAGTTAAAATGGAGAAGGTAGAGGACTGTGAATATTTCAGTAGTTTAGAGGCATGTTCAAGCTGAAATTTCAGCAGGCCTGCTTTTATTTTTTTATTTTTACTGGTGTCACTTCTCCCTTTTTCTGCAGTGGATGATTTTTTTACACTAAGAAATTGGATCAGTTTGCCAGCACCTGCAGAATAAGGAGAAAGAGATTTGCCTGCCCAAGAGATGTATTTCTGAATAACGTTTTTTTCTTAAGTCTGAAGAAAAAAAGAAGAAAAAAAATAATGGAGGAAGTGATTTTAGGGTCCACTGTATTAGGGGGAAAAAAGTTAAAGGGAAAAAAGTGGTGCATAAACCAGACGGTTTTATTTAAAGCATCCAGAGCTGATAAGGGAAAAAAATGGAGATACAACACACAGGCTACAAATGCAGTTCTCATGATTTACATCTGGAAGGCTGTACAGTACATCTGTTTAACATCTTGCAGTTTCAAGTACTGTGCCTTGAAAACCTTCTGTCACAGTGACACATGAAATAAAAGGTTATGTTATGACTTTCAGATGCAAACCTGTAAAAGCTTTATCTAATAGCATACCATCTTTTATTAACCCATTGCTGCTGCTCACCTATAATTCTCTTTTGCCAGTGATGTTGTGAGAGATTCTACTTTATAATAAATGTCAACTCTGACTGCAACAGTAGTTTTGTAATTGCATTAAATTACTTATTTGCTGTATGTAAATGGAAAATTTACATCTCTGTATACCTCCTCATCTGTTTTCTCTATTGCTCTTATTATTCAGCTATATAATTTTTTTGATTAAAGAAATTAATTATTCTATTTCTGTCATAACCTTTGAGAAAAATTAGAGTGATTCAGAATAATTTAAAAAGTTTCAAGATTTGTGATACCAAAAGGGATAAAATACTAGAGTGGCTTAAAGATAGTATTCTTTATTCAGGCCTCTGATTTTAAGGCTACAAAGATAAAATAAATGAGAGTGTAATGGTTGCCTGCTCATTAATTGTTGGTACTTCTGCATCTCAGAATTTTAAAAAAATTACAGCCTTTGCTCATAGGACAAAGGTATTGCATAAAAGTAGTGCTGTCAAAATCTTGACAGAGCTGTGCTAGGAGGTGTTTATCAGGCTAGGCTGAAGTTGCTTAGCTATAGAAAATGTGATTAGCACATGAGGGGTTCTTCGTTGTTGTACACAGCAATTGCTCAGGAGCTGAAGGAGTGTTATGATACATTTACTAGAAAAATTATTTTAACCTCTTAATATGGAATCTGGAGCAAATTGCTCTGGCTTGCCCACTCCTGGCATATTAGTACCAATATTGCACATCAAGTCAAAGAGAAATGAGGGGCTCTGTTCCCCAGAAATGCTTCATACCTTGCCAGATCTGATTGTACAAACTTCCATCTAAACATAATGATTGAAGTCTGGTGGTTCCAAAAGTAGAGTCTGGAGGTTTATCATAATGTTTGTCAGTTCCGTGTTTTTTCAGAGTGACCTTGGTTAAGTTATTCATCTAGGTAGTGCTGTGTTTTCCATACTTACAAAATATGGAGAGTAATATTTACCTTGCTGAAACATGCTTTATTCACTGTCTGCCAAGCACTTTAGAGGTCCTTGGCTGAAATTTCAATGAGTGCTGCTATTTAATATGTTGAAGTGTGATTTGTTGGTTTTCTTTACAAGGCACAGATGGTCCCCAAGAAACAATGGTAATTTCTTTACCTCAAGGAGCTGATGCCACGCATACAGCAGAAACATCACAACAGTGAGCTCTGCTGAATGACCTACAGTGAGTGGGTGTGTGAAAGAGAGAGAGATAGCATTTCCTTCATAGACATACACACCCTCTGACCCAGACTAGTGAAGAATCTGCTTTGCAGAAGGTTCGCTTCAAGGGATTTTCCACATGTATTTTATTATGTTAAAGCTGATAGTGGTGACAAGTTGCACATTAAGTAACTGTTTCTTCAAAAATGTCCTGTTTATATTCTCTTTAGGAAAAGTGATGTAATACTGAGTTTCTCAGATAAACAAAGTCATTCGATTATAGAGTATGTTACTATTGCATATGAACCTTGCTCTCATCTGCCCCATACCTATTCATTTTAGGCCTCTGGATTTATATGATGATTACTTGCATGTTTAGGGACAAATGTGTTCATATTCGCTAAGTTAGTAGCCAGTGGTTTTCACCGGGGAAATAAGTTTAGTGTGCTGTTAGTAATTTGGTTTCAAAAATATCGGCAAGGACTTCAACATAAGAGTCAGTGAAACATGTGGTCCTAATCATTCCCTTAAGAAGGAGACATGGTCTATTTTCCATTAGCAATGGTGCTTTCAGCAAATGAGTAAATATAGAATGAAATTTACACATGTATTATAACTTTAGTGTGTGTATGCATTCAAACATGCATGTGCATGTGTATGCTTAGGCATACTCCCAGTGAGTGTAACATGATGACTGCTGTAACAGACCCAGCCTTGGAGAACAAGGTGGTTGGTAGATGAATTGGAAAATGCAGCTGTTTACAAATTAATTTTCCCCCCCTTCTCCAGGCAGCAAAGTTCAAAATGTACGTTTGCATCAAGTAACTGACATGAAAGAGTTACAGTCAAATTTCTTGTAGCATGTTGGTCTTTCAGTATAGCCCTTACTCAGAGTTCATAATGGCAGAATTGCAGCCCCCACCCCTTGCAACATGCTGTTCCAGTACACAGAGACCAGCCTTAGCTGGACTGGTCATACAGAGTATGGCACTGGGAAATGGAAGTAGAAAGAATCTTACTTGGTAGGAGCTGTTTTATCCCATTGAATCATGAGGGCACCAAGAGTCTTTCTGCTGATGCCTTACCCACTTCCCTCTTAGAAGAATTGCCATAAGAGAGCATATCGACTGGCAGAAATGAAGTCCTGTTTCTCCTTTGCCTCCTTGCAACCTTCCCACTGCTGTGCCTGGAGCCTTCCAATGGCAGAGCAGCAAAGCAGAGCCCTATTCTGCATTCCTTATTGTTAAGTTCCTGTGGGACATTGGAGCTGGGGCCTTGATATTATTTCCACTTTCTCTGATGTTGACTAACTTTGTCCTGCTTCATGCTCTATAATGCACAAGATAAAAACCAAGGGAGAAAGCAGTGCTTGGTTTTGCCTTGAGCGTATTTTGAGTAGACCAGGTGTGAAGCAGAATGTAAACTGCAACTTTTTTAGTGAAGCATTCTGCCTCAGCTTTCTTCCCTGAATTTGCTTCTGAGGTAGCCTGTTCAAAGCTGACTGTTTGAAAATATTCCTCTTCTGATGCTGCCATGAGCAGCATCTAACCTACAGTTGCATATATAGATTAGGATGACAAAATGCCTATGAAAGGACACAGCGCTTCATTTTCTTCTAGGCTTGGTAATGTCTGTTTTGTTACATCAATCTTGGTCATTTCTTTGTTTTTTAATTTGTATAGACCACTACATATGATCTTGCTAGTTGCTAACTGGGAACTATCTTAATAGTATATTTCAAAGATAAGAACTCATACTTATGAATGCTAAATGTTCACTCACAAAATTTTGGAAATTTTTGAATAAAGGAAGTTTCCTTTCACAAGCACTGAAGCTGCTCCATATTTGACTAAAATTAAATCCATGATCTGGATTTAGTTAGAGTTTAATTTACTATTTTCATACACTGTTTTCTGGGTTTTTTTTTTTGTGGTTGGAATAAAGAGTCAGAGGACAAACCTGTGCTTTTCTTTTTTCCCTTTTTTTTTTTTTAAAGAAATGCCAGGTAGCTAAAATTAAATTATGGTTTTCAAGAAGAGATCAATTTTTCAGGTACCAGTGTGGATTTTTGGTCATTTTCTCCTCTCTTGTGAGCTTTTTATTGGAGATGTAATGGCATGCTGAATCTGGCATCCTTGGAATGGGCAGGTCCGAAGCTGCAATAGAAAAATAATGTAGGGTCCACTGCTTATGTAGTGACTTCCCATCTCAGAGTTTTGTGGCACAGATTCCAAGTCATGTAATGGGCCTTGTTTTGCTGTGGTCTTTTCCCTTTCTTTCATACATATTATATTTTGCCTAAAGGGTAACTCAAGCATTTTTTCACATTGAACTTGTTACTTGTGAATCTTCATTGCTGCAGTGTAGTGCATTTTAAATGTGAAAGGTGTTGCTCTGATCCTTACATTTGGTGGCATATAAAATACAGTCCCACAGCTGTCACCTCAATGTTTACCCACTCCTTAATACTTGGGTTTCAGCTTTGGGGAAGCAATTTTAATGTACATCAGTTCCTATCTTAAATCAAACAAATTGTAGAGGCACCATACACCCTGGTCAGGTACTATTTTTGCCTGAGATAGCTTAAAGATAAGATATGTTTAGCTGCACTGGGAGCTTCACTGTGGACATGCACTCCCTGTGTCACATTTTGGAGGCTGAAGTCATCCGTACCTTAAACATTCTCTAATTTCTGTTGCATTTATGTAAAGTCCTGCATCTGTCACTTTTGGCACTGGTTAGAGTTATGCAGGTTTTCCTGCAAATTATCAAGATAAATCTCTCCCTTTTCCTCTGACACTTGCTGTATTGTCATGACTGATCCTTAGTCTTGTGTGTTATTCATGGTTGTGTTTTCAGATGAGGGAGGACATAAATTCACAAAAATAAATGTGTTCATATAAGCTTCACTCAAGTCAACATTTTCCATTTAAGAAAACTGCTTGGGCAAGTCCGTAACTTCAACAGGACTTTCAGCATGTACTTAAAATACTTAAATATTTAACTGGAGAGGGATGGACTAAGTCTTTCCTGAATCAGAGCCATAATTTCTGAAGTGTCAGTTACACAACCTATTGCAGAATATGCTTTGACAGATGGATCTAGGTAATGTGAAAGCCATAGAAAGGCATCTTTGTGAGGAAGTTGTTATTTCTTCTTATATTTCATTTTTTTTCCCCATGTTCATCTTGGGAATAGCAATTACTACTGCTTACTTTTTATATATATGATGTGTACATATATGTGTGTATATATATCTACATATCTATGTGTATATATATAAATAAAAGTAGTTTTCTCTGTTTGCTTTTAGTAATTAGGACTTAATAGGTGCTATAGCAGAATTTTTTTTTCCTTTGCTGCTGAGTATAAGAATATACAGTGTGTTAATGAAGCCATAATAATTTTTTAAAAAATAAATTGCTATTGCATCATTTTTCAAGAAAGAGTAAGACTTGGTGTAGAGACCTTACATGTTTTCCTACACAGCTGAACATTGCTGCTGTCTCATTTGAGTATCTGTCCAAGGTTATACTATCTGTCTCTGGACAAACTGGAGAAAGGGATCAATAAAAAGTTAAAGTATACAGGAGGAAATGTGAATTGTTATTAGTCCTAGGTGCTTGGTAGAAATACCTCTTCATATATATTTGTCCCTGAAGTTTAAAAGATTTAGGTGGTGTAGGTAGTCTGTGGAAGAGCAAAAAGTTTTGCAGTCTTCATCTAAATATCCACTGAGTTAAGGTAGTTCAAAGGCATCTGAAAGAGGCTGAGTACTTCGCTTTCAGAGATGAGCTTTAGAGGGAAAGGTGATGGTTTTATTAGATGAACTCATAAAATTAGTTTGAGGAAAATTGGCCGTCCCTGCTAAAGTCAGTAGGAACTGACAAAATTCTGTTTCTCAAAATTAGACCACAGTGTTGGAGATTAAAAGAGAGACACATTCAGAGAAAAGATGCTTTGGGGCAAATGCTCCCTGTGGGCAACGTGTTGCCCTTAAGATCCTTGCTATTGGTAACAAAAAATTTTAAAAGAGGGAAATGCTTATAGCAAAGTATAATACTCTTGTAATAGGACATGTTTTATCCATGGTTCCAAAAAGATGCAGTTCCCTCCACCATTTTCCTGCTTTTGACATGCAGACAGTAAGCAATATTTCATTTTACTTTGCCTAGTTGATATTCAGATTACAGTTATTAAAGAGCATCAGAAGACAAGGGAATTTCCGATGTTGATCAGTGCCACTGGATAACACTAACACATGGGAAGTGCAGCTGTCCCAGCTGGTGGTGAGAGCAGAACGGGTGTTTGTACTCAGTGCCTCACTTTCCCCTCCAAGGAGTCTGACACTGTTTTCATGTATCTAGAATGGTATGTACAAAAGTCACAAAAAAGAAGGAAAAATTACTTTGTACTGCAATTGTGTCAATCTTAAATTTAAGAACACCTTTTTCTTGGTCATGGTTGTGAACTCAGAAACCAAATTTTTAAAGTTTCCAAGATGAAGTCATATCTACATGTCGTACAGTATTGCTAAGTAATCAAAAATATGGTCAGTTACTGCAGACAATTTCAAGGATGAAGTTGAAAGTACATAGTGCACTAATTTTTCTAGTGATAAAATGTTTGTTCACAGTTTCCAACTTGACTGTTTTTATGCCTATGTTTGATATAAGTATATATTTTAAAATTAAATAACCAACTCTATAATTTATCCATCCCCCAGCACTTCTTATATGTGCATCTCAAAGGTTTTTTGGTGAAGAGATAAGTAAGTGTCAGTATGAGTATGTAAGAGGAAATGGAAGCACTGGGGCACTGAACTGGCTTTACATCAGTCGTATGGTAGTCAGAATGAGAAATGGTATCTCTTGTGTTACAGGAAAATACTGCTTAATTTTTTCTGCAGTTTAAAGATACTAGGAAGGTACAGGATATTTCAAAATTTTCTTCGCTGGTGCGGGTTTTTGTTTTTGTTTGGCTGTGGTTTGTGGTGTGTTTGGTTTTTTTCTACAATCTGACCAGTATTTAAACCAGAAAGGTTAAACTGCTGTGAACTAGAATTGTGCCAAGTATCACTGGTTGATTACTAATGTAGTAAAACATGGTGATTTCAAATTGGGGTTTACCAATTTTTTAAGTTTACCAATATTTTAAAGTTTTCTCGCATCTGAAGCTTCAAGCAAAACAAGAGAGTATAAAAAAATTGGCAGAAAGAGTGATTGGGGAATAAAAATACCCAAGCCTCACTCAACTTTATAGTATACCTTTCTGTTGGATAAAGAAAATGCAAGCAGTATGCAAGTGAATCAAAACTATTCAGCAGAGAATTGTGTTCTCGGTTCATGTCATTAAGGAAATGAAGAGAGAGAGTGTGTTGTGACAACTCTGTCAAGCAGTGATTGATTTTGAACTGTTTTTTTACATTTTGTTTTATTCTTTTGCTGTATTTGAATTTATACTTTCAAATCTGCTTTCCTATGAAAACCACTTTCTCAAAAAGTGTAGCTGACTGTCTGAGTCTGGACTGAAATGAGAAACCTCTGCTTGGCTTTTCGCTAATACATCACACAGTGCGGAGATGACGCTCCTGTCCAGCTGGAAGTATTCAGTTCATTGTTCATCCATCGTGATCAGGATGTGTCATGGGGGTTGCCCTGTTTGTTCTATTTTTGTTTCACTCCTTTTGCCTGCATGGTTTAATAATTTTAAATGCATAAATGATAACCAGGACTTCATACTAATACATATGTCTGTGCAATGTTTTTATCAGTAACACTCTTTTAAGGGGAGGAGAGGAGAATGTACCTCATTTTGAATCATAGTCCAGCTTCCACTGGGTTTGCATCCTGCTCCACTTTTCTTCTCCCAGCTATCTCATTTTTTTCCTTTCTTCAGAGGTTTATTTTCCAGCTTAACGATGCAGACAGATCTTTACTGCATGCTGTGTAGGGGACTGTGGTATCTGAGGGATTAAGCATAAATCTGTCCAGGCATATTATGGGTTCCAATTCAGTTTTGAGGGTGATGTACTCTTTGGCATTAGGAAATTCACTTAATAGTGCACCCCAAAAGGTAAAAAGGTGTGTTAGTTAACATAAGAAAGAACATATTGAAGTTAATTTATTATGAGATGCTAACTGAAGATGTATCAGTTCAGAAATGTTTGTCTTGTGATGGGAGGAAATGTAAAATAAATGCTAGGCATGATTCTAGGATTGGCTCATATCATTAACCAGGTACCACTGGAAGAAGATTCTTAGTCTTCACTGTGTTTTTTCCATGTTTTAAGTAACATTATGAGCAACTGGAATGCAATAATATTATTCTTTGTAATGAACAACTTCTGTGAAATACAGTTTTCTCTTTGGAAAATAGGTACAGTACTTAATGTCTACGTTATGTTTTTAGAATTTATACTTAGATATTTATTCATATGTGTATATAATACTATAGTATTATATAAAATTTGTGTCAGAGAAGAGGATAGTACTTTCTTGATGTGAAGACCTCTCAAATTCACTAGAAATGGGATTAGTTGGTGTGATTTGATTTTTTTTTTGGTGGGAATCTTTGTCTCATTCTCCTTATAATTTTTTTCATTTTAATTAAGTAAACACATTTTTAGGAAGTATGAAAAGGATTACTTTTCTTTCTATGCAAAAGCAGATAGATCAGAGAGCACGTAATGGTCTTAGATAATTTGATTCCCAAATTTATTTCCTCTGATTACTGATGGGAAAAAAGAAAATTTACAACCAAAGTAAATGAACAATTTCCTCTACAATGGCTATCTATGATAAATCCTGGCTTTTGGAAGGTACTCTATGAGATTTTGGTATTAACAGTATGAACAACATCCTGCATATGTTCACTAGTTGGATAATAGAAAAGAAAGGAAGCAGTGCACAGTTGCATACTGAGTAAGAAAATAGAGGGAAAGAAAGCTGCACAAATTACAAATGTGTTGTTTGTGCCAATTTTTTGGTGAGAGTTTATATGTATTATTGATACTAGCACAGATTTATAACTTAGTTGCCAAATATTGTATAGAATAACTATGTAAGTAAAAGTGAAAATTATTTAATGTTTCTAGCAATTTGTAGATGTAGCACATAAAAAAACCTTAGTGGTAATCTTTTTGACCTTTTACTTTACTAATTGCTTTAAACCTTTAGACTGAGATTTGATGTATTTTCCTTGTGTTTTTGTAAGAGGAGCTTAATATACTGCCCTGGTGCACTTAATTAGTAGCAAATCAGCTTTTGTTATGCTTTGTAATATTACATAGCAATCCAACTGAAAGAGGAGGGAAATTGTGGGTAAACATGAATAAATAAGGAAGTGATTAGATTATATGAAAACTGTTTAGATTCTGGTGGAAGTTTCTGTAATCTGCTAATAGCAGTAAGTACAGTTTAATTACTAATGCCAAAAAAGGAGGCTGAACATGGAAGGGAGGGAATTTTTCTACTTGTTACCACTTACAATTTTCTAGAAGCTATCCATATGGGTCCACTTGGTCTGGACTTATAGGCGAGTTGGTCTCTAGCCAGATACTCCATCTCCTTGAGCTTGCACCTCTCTATAGAGCTCTAATGTTCCCCCGAAGAGTACTTTTTTTTTTTTTTTAACTCTCTAATTTAGATTTGGCAGTTGAAGCATGATGGCGATTGAATGTTTTGGGAATGAGCAATAAATAAAGCTTTAAAACTTCCATTGTTTTGTCTCTCAGTTGCTGTGCTATGCAGTTGCATAAGCATCCGTAGGCTAATGTAGTGGAAATCAGATTGAATTGCATCTGCTAAGGTCACATTTTGGTTAAGATTTCTTTCCCTTTTTTCCCCCCTCAAAATCTCCAACTATCCTCATTTGTATCATAAATAGAGAAATATAAAGGAGGAGTGCTTTATTTTATGAGCCAGTGTTCAATAAGGAATTGGTTGAATGAAGAAGGTAGTTTGGCTAATTTGAACAACATACTTGTAATGAAACACGATTTCCCCACCCTGTTCCCTCCTCCATATGAATACCATATAATCCTCCTTTCTTCCTGTACCATGGTAACCTGTTGCTGTGCCTCTGCCTGTTCAATGTTTGTTATACATGTCAGATGGCTCTTTCAAGCTGTGCAACCCCAATAAACCTCAGAGATCTGGGCATTTTTGTCAAACCAGTCTGACAAGGCAAAAAGCTACTATTTTGTGGGAAACACGAGGTTGTCTCCAAGGTGGTAGTGTGCTCTCCACCCTCCTGCAGTGCTTTGGAGGCAGCAAAGGAGAGCATGTGGGGTTTTTTGACTGTATGGAGTAAAGGTAGTTGGGTTACAGACTTGCGCCCAATAGCCTGGTCCTGATACTGGGATTGTAACAATGATGGGTGTTTGCAGAGTATAGAGCCAGGGCTGAGAGAAATCACATGTAGATCACTGTATAGGATGTTGACTTATAATGTCTACATGAAAAACCGGAAGTTTTGTGGTTTGTTTTGTCTTCCACTCTCTTGTGCAGTGTAGTTTTTTTTTATGTAGATATCCAAAACCTGAAAAATGCTGAAATGACATTAAATCTGCAAAGCAATACACGCAAAACAGTGTTCAACTAAAATAAGATCATAAAATTGGGCACGTGCAAAATAATTGATACTCTGCCAAGTAATCTCTAAACTGTTTATCTGTAGATTCACTTGAAGAAACCCAGAAATATTCCTTAAAAATGTAAAAATTCATTTTATCGGATTCAGACTCAAGATCAAAACTGGGAATCACCAGCTTCCATCTTTAATATTTTCTGCAATACTTTAGTGTACTTCTTCAACCCCCAAAAGGGGGTTAAGTATTGTTATTTTATTATTATTAAAAGTTTGGATTATGTTACAAAATGTTTGGATTCTGCAAAGTTTGTAAAATCATACTGGAAATTTCATAATATAATTTATTGTAAAACATCTGACCTTTTCTTCTTCTGACTGTGCTGCAACCGTTCTTATAGTATTCTGGGAATGATCCTTCTTTTATTTAGAATCAGGAAATGCATCTAATTTTGAAGGGGTAGAGATTACACTTTTTGAAATTTCAGACACAGTTGAAATTAAGGTTTCACTGAGAATTTTTCTTTCTTTTTTTCTTCCTTTCAGGGCTCTAGTTCATTGGAAACACAGTTTGGAGTTGGAACAAATTATGGCAGCAGGGGAATACAAATTGTCCTGCAATAGAGGGAGGATAGGTCAAATACATGCTACTGCATTCCCTCATGCATTGTGCAGGCAAATGCAGCCTTCATCCTTCCCACCCTTTCTAACTCTCAACAGATACTACCCAAGGGCAGTGTGTTCTCGATGCTTTGCTGCGTTTCTTCTTCAGCCAGCATTGCCTGTGCTTTCACGGCTGTGTTCTTCTAGAACATATTTGTAGTTTGATTGTGGCATCTCTTCAGCTTTTTAGCCACTGTGGACCGCAGAGTGTTCTGTGTCTCTTGAGGTTAATTACATGTACACTTACAAATCCTGCTAGAGACTAAAACTGCTTTGAGTTAAAAATTTTGTATTTTTTTTTCCTGAAAAAATAACCATTGGCAAAAGAAGTGACAGTAAAACTTTGTAAGTGTTTCATTCTAGTGTGCGATGTGGATGCTTTTATTCTCAAAGGCCATTTTGTGGTTTTCCTTTCAAAGGGACTAAGTGGAACAATATAAAGATGTACTCTTTGAAGTAAACCGAGGAAGCTACTGGTCAGTAACTGCTTTTTGGTATTTTGCCACTTGCTGACCTTATTCCTCAAGCCCTAAATCTTTGATAGCATACCATGCTCCCTCTTTGTTCAGGAGAAATTTTCATTTCTTATTTCTATGTCATGGTATAGATTTGACTTCAGAAGGTTTTGCCCCACCTATGGGCTCGACTTGTGTTTCATTAGCACTATCAACTGGTAGTGACCAAGTGGATTGGGTGAAAGCTCCAGCTATGTCAGTGAAGGACATCTGGTCACCTACCTTTCACAAAAGTGTGTTTAGTCTTAATTGCTGAAATAGTAGAGGTGAGATGTAGGGCAGGAAAACAACAGGATTGGTAAGTGTGAAACATCTGATATGCTGTCAGGTTGAATTGATACATCCTTTATTTCAAGACTAAAGGAAAGTGGTATCCCCTGTAATTTTATCTTCTTTGTGCTTGATTATATATTTAAGGAAAGAATACCTCATTCTCCTAATAATTTCCACTGATTTTATATTCTTGTCTGTATGTGGAAGGACCTGTGATAAACAAGAGACCAATTAATTTTCACTTTGTGGTTTTAAAATTGCCTAGGAAAGATGGATTGATGGATAAAGGTGATCACTGTTGAACAGATGAGAAAAAAAAGCAACATTTAAAAGTGATCCAAGGACTCAGAAAAGCTCCAGCTTTACTGTCTAAACTCGGTGCACATAAATAATATGCTTTTGTTAAAGCCCCAAGGCTGCTAGATAAAAACTGAAAATCCTGATAGATTGGTTATATAGTTTTCAGAACAGATAACTATAGACATGGAACTGAAACATTTTAGCAGTCCATTAGCCGTTTAATTTTTTTTTTTTCATTCAGAGGAAAAGCAAGTAAGTGACAAAAAATGTGCTATGAATATTTCTTTAAATGTAAGAGGGTTTTTTTCGCACTTTGGAAATGGCTTTGAAGAATGCTTGTATCAGGTCTTACTTTATGGGTTGCTGGATATACGATCCTCACAGGATTTTATTTTTTTATTACTGTATGCAAAATCTACCTTCTTTTTTCTTAACTGAGAACCTTCCAGTTCAACATTAAGCAAATTGATTAACATACTTCACAAGTTTTTCTTCCTTTATATTCTGTTGAGTAAGAGATTGGTGCCTAAAGAATAATCTTTGATTTTGGATGTGTTTATTTTACTTTAGCTGTATCTCAGGACAGTAAGGTCAAAGAATTTTGTTTCACATGCATTGGAAAGTGGTGAAAAGTGCTGAGTTCTGCAGGGTGACCAGCTTCTATCACTTGACACTCATGAAAACTTCAGGTTGTAACTCTAATTGTTCATGTCTTCTGTCCCTTTTAGTTTAAGGTCAAATAGTGCTGAATGCTGCTTCAGTGCAAGAAATTTGTAGATCTTGGTATAGATCTTGGGACAATCTAGAGCAATGGAAACCCATGGCTTTTGTGTTACAGATCCAAGTGAGAAAAAGTGACATAAATATAGTTCAAAATCTCATTTAGATGCTGCTTTAGACTTACAGTTGTGGAGCTGACTTAACATCCAGTTGCTTGGAGGTGGTTCTGCCTCTCTAAATGCCAATGCAGTTTTTTCAGCAAGATTTACATAACAAGTATGGATTGGATTCTTCCAAGAAGGTCCCCAAAGAGGACAAAGTTAGTTCTCCTGTAGTCTGGGGTTGCGCTTGTACTCATTACCCTGCTTCCTCCTTGCTGGGTGCTGGACACCATGACTTCATGGTCACTGCAGCTAAGGCTGCCCCCTTGCTTAGCATCACCAACCAGGCCCTCCTTTTTTGTTTGAGCTGCACATCGTTCCTTGTTGGTTCTTCAACCACCTGTATCAGAAAGTTATTAGGAGTGCTTTCCAGGAACCTCCTGGAGTGTTTGTACATTGCTGTGTGGCTTCTACAGCAGATACCCGGGTGGTTGAAGTCCCCCATAAGAACCAGGGCCTGCATCTGTGAGGCTGCTTCCAGTTGTCTGTAAAAGGCCTTATCCACTTCCTCTTCCTGCTCAGGTGGCTTGTAACAAATATCCACTGTGTCACCCTCAATAGCCTGCACTTTTATGCTATCCAGAAACTCTTGAGTAGGTCATTATCCTCCCCAAGGTGAAGCTTCATGCATTCCAGGATTTCCTTTATGGAAAGGGCAGCTCCACCACCGAGTCTTCCTGTCCTGTCTTTCCTAAAATCATGTAGCCTTTCATGACAACATTACAATCACGCATGCTGTCCCACCATGTCTCTGTAAACGCGATGAGATGAAGCCCTCTGACTGCACACAGATCTCCAAATCTTCCTGTTTGTTTCCCATACTGTGTGCACTGGTATACAGGCACTTCTGAGAGGTGTTCAAGCATGTTCATTTACCAGGAGGGGTGCATAACTACTGTATAATAGGTCTCTTTGCAAACTGGGAGTGGATCATGGAGCTATTTGTTTCCCCTGAATTCCCACTGCCCTACTGGCTATTGCCAGAAACTTTCTTAGTTCAGTTCTAGTATAGGATTCTAAATTGATTAGTTTCAGTGATGGATTTGTACAGAAAATGGGGATGATCAGACTTTTCCCCCCAGCATGTTCCAGTGATATGAAGGTGGTATTTTATTCAACACAAACCAGGAGGGCAAAGCTAAGCAATAGCAAAACTTTTCCTAAAAAATGTATATTTTCCAAGTATCTATGGATATGGAGCTTCATTTACCGTAAGTTAAATTCTTTGAGGTACAGGAACTGAAACCACTAGACTCAGGCTGTTATTTTGAAAAGGTAAAGTTGGATCTAATTCAGATAGAGCCTGCTTTTAATATTGTTTCAGTTTTGACTACAACAATTTTTGTTAGTGAAAACTATGTTTTTGATAATATTTTAGTTTTTTCAATGGAAAACATAATTGATATGAGAAACTTTGGCTAGAAGTATGTAAGTTCCCCTGTACTCTTTCCCAGTAAATTTTGGAACTTGGAAAATAAAGAACTTCCCTGAAAATCTAAGAATCTAAAAAGTCATCTCTCAGAGATTATAGACTCTAATGCTCCACTCCCTCAGGTGTGGTAAGCAAAACATTCAGATAGTAATGATAAATCTGTATATCACCCTGCTATACAATCCAACATCAGTGAAAGGAGATGGGATATTATCATGTCCCACTTCATTCAAGTCAATGTTAAAGATTCAGTTGATCTATTTATGCTTTTTTGTGCCTTAAACTATGTTTCTATATCTGTTGCCCTCTGAAGAGTGAAGAATTTATGAAATAAATTTAGGGATAAAATAAAATCTAGTCAAAATTTTATTCGACACTATTCGCTAAGGGACGGAGTGCTAACAGTGGCCTAAAGTAGCTTTATTTAATGGCACAGCAAAACCAAGTGTAGCTTTGCTAGCAGGTGTGATATCACAGCTCATGCTATGTGTAATATTAAAAACTAGAAAATGCCTTTTAACAGATAAGGGCTTAGCCTTTCATGGTCATCTTAAGCTACTGGATTTCAGAAGACTTTCTTCTGGTTTATATTGCACACTGTAAATATTTTGTAAATATTGTAAAATATGTTTATATTGTGGTCCAGAAAAATTTTTTTCTGAAATTCCCTATATCACTCCACCAAATTCATCTCATAAAATATTGATCATCATGTCTATTTTACGTAAGCCCTTTTCAGCCTTGATTTCATTTTAGTTTTGATAAATTACAATACTTAATCAGGGTTGGCATGACAGGTGGTGGGTTAGGAGCTGAGAATGAAATAGCATTCAAAGAGATTGAAGGAGAGAGTCAGGAGAATGGGGGAAGAGGTGTTGCTTGCAAACTTTGTTGGCTATTTTGTAATATTGTGTTGGTGTAATAAAAATGGCTTCTATGGCTTTAAGAATGGGTCTTAAACCAACATGTACTTCCAGAGGAGAGGTAGAGACCGTGAAATTTTGTCCTAAATTTCTTTCAACTCAAGAGTAAATATGAAGTGACCTATAAAGCTTAAAGTTTCTATCTTCTTTAAAGTGCTATACTGTTGCCCGTTAACCAGATTTATACTGTTGGAAACTACAGCTGTTCTATTACTTCCGTAACTGAAATTTGTTTATTGTAATTATAGTTTCAGTTAAAGTGAGATTGGTTTTTGATAATATTAATGCATAAAGGCAAGTAATTACCTTATTTTTTAAATAATAAAAAAATAATTTTCCTTCCTGTCCCTCGCATCCTGGAGGCAAGAGCAAAAGAACTTTAAAATCTTTTATTTAAGTAGCAGAGAGATGGAACTTTGTTTACCTGCTTTTTTTAAAAGTTAATTTTGCAGGCATTATGACTATATCCGCAAACTCTTCATATTTGCCATTTCAGAATGTGATTACTGCTCATAAAAGCAGTTTTAATTGAATACTTAGGTCATGAATGGCTTGTAGCATGCTTAAAACGACATGCCTCTATTTATATGACTATAGTTTATTTTTTAGAGCTCCCTGTGTAACAATACTGGGAAATTACTAAAGGATTTTTGCTATTCAGCTGGGTGATTTTAAAAGATATTGCTGCTATACTGGACTATTGGCATTGTTACTTAGGAATAAAAAGTTAAGAAAACTATCCCTTCCCCCTTTCAAACAAAGCTGCATCTAAAAAGGTCACAAAAGGAAACACACAATTCAAATAATCTCCTTGCTGTATCTGAGATTAACTTGAACACAGATGTTTCAATTTATAGTTTGATCTGGCATAATATATACATTTAACAAAATCCTGTTTTGTATTGCTTCTATAAACAGTAACGTCTGATAAAAGCATGCTGGCCATTGACTTGAATCAGAAACCTCTGAGCCAGTGCTTAGAAAGCAGGAGTCTGACATTCAGAGACCTAAGTTAACTCTTTTCGCCTTTGGCTGCAACATTTCTTAGGCTTTTCCCTGACTTTCAAAAGGCAAATCCATTTGTGGTTTTCTCAATTTAAGCTGCTGTGGATAATTATTAGGCTTTGTTCTTGCTGCATTTAAAGATGAATTGATTCAATGCTGTTCATTACAGCTCATTTCCGGGCCACGCTGTAGTCAATTAAATTTCTGAGATACTATCTGAGAAATCACTGACATTGTTCATATACCAAAATGGAAATGCTTCCCCTTTCCCTGCTGTTTGCCAGGCGTTAGCCCACCTGTCTGTAAAGGGAAATGGCTTTGGCATGATCAGGATCTTTATGGAAGGTCATGAACAAGCAATCTTTGTCCTTTCTTTGTGGAAAGTTTCCCCTTCATATGCAAATAGCATTATCTAAAAAATTATTTGCTTCCTTGGAATCACAGATTTCACTCAGACATGTTGATTTTTATATTCCACAGGTGAAATTTTCTCACTTCTCATCGTGTATTTCCCAGAAAATTCTGATCATGAGAAATGATACTAGGTTTACTTTGGGAAATAATAAGTGTATACTTTACTATTTTCAGTCTATCATCCTAAAGAAGCCGGGTACAATAACCAGAGTACCTGACAGATACTTCATGAATTCTGAGAATGTGGAGGATCATATCCAATGTCTTGAATTTATCTTCACAGTTCAGTTGGCACTGGTAATAAGGAGGTAAATAGTGCTGGTACAAGGAGGTTTTTATATGTTTTAGTAAATATCTGCCTGTCTGTGAACTGGCTTCTGTTATTTCCAAAGTTGGAGGATTTAATTTTTCAAGCTTCTTACTCTTTGTAAGTCAGTTCACCTTTGTGGTTATTACATGGGTAAAAATTGCAGAATTGTTCTCATATTCCCTCAGCTAGGATATGACCATGGCATTTATGAAAATTTAAACAACAGTCATCGCTCTGGAGGGAAATGAAGGAAACAACAAATGAGTAACTAATGAAAGAATTATCATGGACTTGACTCAAAGATTAAAAGCTTGAATCTGTAAGTGACAGATTCATGGAGTGATATAATACCATGCTTGCTTAGATATATTTCTGGGGGGGCAGGATGGGGAGTAAAAGAAGGAAAAACATTACCCATGCTTGGCAAAATGTAGAAGTGCTACTTTTACTCCTTACATTTCTATGAAGCTTGCTTGAAAGGCAAAACTAAAGGTAAAAAGTCCCACGACTTACTCCTGTATTGCTAAGTCATGGGTTGAGTGAGATTAGCCCAGCTGGTTGGAGCACGGTGCTTATCAAACCAAGGTTGTGTGATGTGGGTTCCATCCCTCTATTGGCCAGTCACTTAGGAGTTGGACTTGTGGGTCCTTTCCACTCAAAATATTCTGTGATTCTGTGAGTTCACTGTCTGGCCTCCTTTAAAACTCCATTTATATGATGAGCCTTCTGAATTTCCCAGCCTCGCACAGGCAGGGGTAGTGCAGGCAGCAGCCCAGGCCCACTCAGTTCAAGCTTTTGAAGAAAGGTAGATGTTGGTAGTCTTCTATGTTGCTTGGAGGGCTTGGAATTAGTCCATCTGTTCACCTTCCTCATCTCTTTGCTCTGCCAAAGTCCAGATCCAGCTGTGGACATGCACAATTGTTGTGGTTGGTCCAGGCTCTGCATGTGAAGAGCTCAATTAACAGATGTGCAGACAGCCATCAGCATGCCTGGCAAGCTGACCATGAGGAGGACGGTCTTTAGAAGCTGAGGCTGGAGAAGATAGTCTAAGAAGTTCCAGGAAATAATTAATTTTTTAAAATAAATTTTGCTGATTTTTCTATGCAGCCTTTGAAAAATTAGGGTGGCCTTATATCTGAAGTCACCTTATATTTGGATTGGTATGGTAGTTCTGGCTACATCCATGAGAACGGGCAGAGTCTATAAGGATAAATCACAATGAGGTGGAGAAGAAAGCATTCAAAATTTGTTTTGGCAGAAATTGGTTAATTAAGTCTGTTTAGCATTACACAAGACCTTAGCTTGGCTAACTTGCTATCTTTGTTAAATATGTAGCTTCCCAGGAGTAAATCTGGATGAAACGTCTTAGTATTGTGTAATTCATTTTTTTATAGTGAAAACACAAAAATTGTGCAATTGCATATACTGGACTGAAGAAATATATAAGTTTGCATTTTCCCATGAAACTCTCTTTTCCTGAAAGAAGTGTTGCCTTTCCCTGGCCTTAAAATTAAAAGCCAAACACGGTTAGAGGGGAAAAAGGGGTTTTTACCTCCGTATTTATTTTAAGGATCCTTAGGTGCAGCACATCCAGGTGGAATGAGCCAAAGAGCACACTGGAATGCACATCCACGATCAATTGGGTATAACATTATAGGCCTTACAAATTAGCACATCTATCAAAGATTCCCTGATGAGAGGCTCAAGTGAACCCCCCACCCAAGGAACCCCTGGATGGGCCTATCTCAGTTTACAGAATGTGTTCTAGAGAGGGCCTTGTTGTCTGAGGTTTTCTGACCCCTAATTATGAGGCTTCCAAGTTGTTTAGTCTCTTGGCTTAACAAAATATTAGATCCAAGAATGTGGGCTAGAAGCACTAAGAATACATAAAGCTATAGAAAAAGTATATAAAAGCGGTATAAAAGAAAAGGCAAAAAATCATCATTGCATCAGAAGAAAATCTACAGATAGAGTTATGGGTTTTAGGTCCTATATTGAGGGAAATGGAACTATTTTCTTTGTTAGGCCTTGTCACTCCCAAACTGGAACACAGATTCAAACATCACAAAAGCTGAGAGTGATGTATTAATGACTATGTTTTATGAACATTGATACAACAAGAACAAGTCAAGGCCTGCCGGAGGTTAGGATTTTTCCTTTTTTTGTTCTTTTCTTTCTCTCAGGGAATTTTTTCCCATTTGTTGGCAAAGTGATGGGAATGACTGATACTTAAGAGACAAAGGATGTGCCTGGGAGGAGGAGGAGGGGGAAGGGTGCAGTTGGCTACCCTCCTAGCTGGGGGGCTTTCTCTTGGGAAGTGCAGGGATACCATGAGATTTTGACTGGGGCCTTAGGGGGCTGGGCTCAGTTCCTCACTCTGTCTTGCTCTTGGGACCAGAAGGGAACGGTCCAGTTGCTGCTACTGCGGAGTCCAGCCCTTTACTGCTTCTCCTACCATGGGTGAGCCTTTGCTCTTAAAAGCAGCCGTTGGACTGGGACCTTTTTATTTCAACACCCAATCTCACTGGAAACGACCCTCACCATCTACTTGGGTGCTCCAGGGGAAAACCTGGGACCCCAACCCCCTCCCCACCCACTCTGTGGGAGCGTCTCCCGGCTGTTTGCGGAAGCCTGGCTGTCCCTGTCCAGCTCCGCTGTTTTTCTGCCTCTGCTTTGGGTTTTTCGCTACACTTTAACTCAACACCCCATGCCTGCTGGGACACCCCCTGGCTCCTGCTATGGCTGCAGAGTTTCTGCTACATTTTGTTTGCCACCCTGGGTGTGCTCACCTCTGCTGTTCCAGCTGCTGCTCCGAGGTTCCTGCTACAGCCCATTTCTCCATCTGGAGGGGCACTGGGACCGGCTGCCCCCCGTGAGTTTGTAAAGAAGCCCCTTTTCACTCTCTCGTGCCGGCTGCGCCGCCATTACCCGTGTGGGGAGGGGGCTGAGCCCGCGCCACAGCGCCCCCTGCAGGCGCGGGGGAACCATCGCACCCGCCCTGCCCGGCCGGGAGCCAGCAGCGCCCCTGCCGGCTGTGGCTGGAACTGCAGCAACGGGGAAAGCGCCTGAGGCCCAGAGAAGGCGCTGCCGGGTCTCTGCTTTGGTTCGTTGTTCCCGCCATCGTTGTTGATTTGTTATACATATATATACACAAGTGAAGAACAGTTATTCCTTTTCCTATATCTTTGCCTGAAAGCCCCTTAATTTCAAAGTTATAATAATTTGGAGGGAAAGGGGTCATATTTTCCATTCCAATGGAGGCTCCTGTCTTCCTTGGCAGACACCTGTCTTTCAAACCAAGACAAGGCCCTCTTCCGTGTCTCTAACAGATTACTTGGTGCAAATAGCCCACATATTCTTCCAACTATAGCAGCTGTTGCTAGATTTACATTAACTAATATCTCTTCAGGCATGAATTAGATGATTGAAATACATGTATTGAGGTTAATGGCAATATTTTCTGACTGTAGAAAGTCTTTCATGGGGAAGAATATGCTTCTGAGCAGCCAAATGGGCTAAAACTGTATATGGAAAACCTCAAAGATAAAGGAGATTATAGGCTTAAAGATTTGACAGTTTTCTTATCATTAATATATTGTATAGCTTAGCTTTGACACACAGTAGACTTCAATAGGTTTGAGGTCTATTCTTTTTCCCAAATATAGGAATAAATCAATGAAAGCATAGAAATAATTTAAAGAAAGTTAATGGTACAAGGGGAAATTAACAACAATTCTCTGTCTCAACATACAGTTCTAGAGGTAGTTTACAAAAATCATTCAGTCAACTCAGTTCATTTTTTAATGATGTCTGTTAAAAATAGAGATGTACTCTGTGACTAAAAAAACTAGAAAAAGTGGTTTTGGAGTAGTCTGTGGTCTTTTCAAGTAGAGAGTATAATTAAGAGGTTATCAGAAAGTAATTCATTAGTGTTTCAATTTAAAAGACATAACTAGGGTATAATTCCTCTGGCCTGTCTTGTTACCATAGCTATGTAGAGAAGCCAAAGACCTGTCCCTTGTGCCATTGATTTTTGTGGTATAAAGGAAAGTATTGTGTGGTAAAATTTTAAATTTTCAGCTCTATGGCAGTCAAGTGTTTTTCTGTTATTTTTCTAATGGACTCCCCCCCCTCCCATTACCCATTGCACTACGAATTTGTAAAGCTTAAACTTTGAATATGATTTTTACAAGCAGAAGAAGAGGAGGAAAGCAGTGCTGCTGATCAGCACTGTAAAGCTTTTAGCATTACCTTTTACAGTGACCAGAAGTTCAAGTAGCTGTGTAGTTTTGTATGTATTGTACAAAGGCATCAATTATCAATCCATTGCTTTCTTTCTATAAAGCTGACCAAAGTCTTTGCCTAGATTATGCATGATTGACTCAGGTTTTTTTAAAAAATTCTCAGTGTATTATAAAGAACTTTCAGTAAAATTGAATGCAGTGATATAAGCATAGAATTCCTTATACAAATGAACAAACTGTTCTGGCAATACTCACTCTTGGTTGCAAATGTAAAGGTAATGAATGGCCACTATAGTCTATTTCCCATCTGGTTTTAACAGTCTGTTTCTTTTTTATTTTCTAAAATGGGCCTCTATTTAGCAAGTTTTTAGTTTGGTAATTAATGAAGCACTATCATTTTCTAGTATGCATCTGTGGAGCTTTTGGATTGTTATTGTGTCGCCATGCTTAGGACAGCATCTTGAGCCAAAGCCAAAGATAGCTTTGAATCATTTGGTATCAAGGTACTAATGAGCTCTGCAGACGTTTCAAATACAATTTTTCCATTTTCAACCAGGTGTGGCTTAATCCACTCTATTTTTCCCATAAGCAATATGATGTCCAATACATAACTTTTTCCTCATACTCCAAAAAATGTTTCCAAAAGGCTAAAATCGTGCTTTTTGAAATATGGAAGAGACTTTGCTGACTTCTCTTTTCCTAATGTTAGATTATTGTCCATTTCCACCCTGAAATTTGATGGCCTGAGAATATTTTTTCCTCAAAATCTCAAATAATGAACTGTACTAGTTTGTAATTCTGATTTATGTGTATGTTTACTACCCTTAAAAACTGTTTATGAATCGAAGTAACAAAACTATTTCTAGAAAGTTAATATTCAAGGATAATTTTTCTAAATTCTAGCTGCAACTGTGAACAAATTACATTCAGGTACCAAGGAAAGAAATTACAGATTTACTACCATAGGGAAAACATTGAAATAATTCTAAATTAATTTATCAGGAATTAATTCCTCTTGATTGATGTGCTAAGTGGAAGCATGTAGGACATTAAAAAGGTCTTATATAAATCTGGATAGTATTTGATGTTGCTTCTTAAGAGAATGTGTACATGTTCTGCTATTGATTTGTTTGCAGCCAGATATATTTAAACTGTAAATTTTCTGTCTGCTAACATCTCTGTGCACATATCACAAGAGTTCTGTTCTTTGCCCCAGGACCAGGAGAAAGGGTATGAGCTTTTGCTTCAGTATTTTTGACTCATTCCAAGAAACATTATTTTGTCAGCCCTAATTGCCAGAAAGTGTTGGCTCTGCTATTTAAAGCAGTTAGCAAGTTTTTTTTCAAAATTGGTATATAGTCAGTATCTTATATTAGTTCAGCATGCTCTTTGTAGCCCATTCATTTTCTTCAGAAAACATTCAGGCTACAGGTTTGCTTCCCTAAGATGTCACCCAAACTAATTCTATGGTTTGATATCCCATGTGGCAATTCTATGACATTCATCATGGTAATCAGTCCAAAGGTGATGAAATTTAGGATTCAATTTTTCTCTTGGGGAAGTCCATAGATTTTGCTTCAGATTAAAATTGTGAGCCTCCACATGTCCTCTTGGTATAAACAGATAATCCCACAAAGCACCTGCATCTGCTAAAAATACCTCATTGAAGCAATCAAGACAACAAATCCTTTGATAATGCAGTAAAGAGGATGGCTGTCCCTTGGATATTTCCTTGCAGATGTTTCCTTTAGTACGGTCGTTTGAAGGATTAACTGTAGTGGAGAAGTTTCTTTCATTCCTTTACTACCAGCCAAGATGTCTATCCAAAATGACAAATGCCTCATTAAAAGGACTGCATGTAGAGGTATCTTAAGGGTACTTGAGAATCTTCTTAAGTACTTCCATATATCAATAATTTTTTTTTTTTTTTTTAATCAACTACCTGTCTTGAATGAAAGGAATTCCCACCCAAGGAAAAATAACCTCACATCATGATTAATTTCTGTTTCTGCCATCATTCATGTGGTTTTGCCCATAGATAAAAGGTACACACATTGGAATTCAAGGTGACATGTTTTTCTATCTTTCTGGTTCATATTATCAGTGATAATTCCACTGATAACAGAATAATATAGAGTTTCTTTGGGTTTGGTTTTGTTTGGTTAACAGAAGCACAAGAAACTAAACCATAAAATCTAAAAAGGGAAGTTTAAATGTATTTTTTATAGGAGCGGATCTGTAATAAAAATTATAAAACCCAGTGTTTAAGCTTTATAGAAATAATTTAATGACCAGCTGCAGCAATAAACACCTTTCCGTTTTGATTGGGTCTTAACTCCTCCATCCAGACATTAATTGCTCCACGAAAGACAAACACATTACGTTATACCTTAAGTGTAACATCCTGTTTTAAAGATTCCACTAGTGCAGTTTAAATGTTTTTGATCCTGTTCAGACTTTAAAAGGATATTTTGAGGATCCTCCGTTTATTATTACTCCTTGCATATAATCATGACTAAGGCAATAACTGGCCAATATTTTGTTTCTCATATACAACTTTGGCCTTGCTTGCATTTGTATTCATCTTAGATAAAGGGTAATATTGTGGTGCCACAAGTTGTTTTTGTTTGAAACACCATGGAAACTAAAGGATGGAGGTTGCATTTTGTTTAAATTGTGGGGAAAATTAGAACTTCATAATAAAGTTATGTCACTGGTTCCTATGCAGGATGGAGCATGCATTAATGCACTGTTATTAAAGCCATCATTACAGATAACAAAAGAACCACTATCACAGTGATTTTAAAATATTTTGGATATAAGCTAGATTTTAGCTGATGATCTAAGAGGAAAATATTGATAGCCAAATCTCTAATTTATCTACTCCCTTTCTTACACAATTGGGCTTCCTTTCCTGAGGAAGCATGAAAAAGGGACTGTGTGACACCAGCAGCAAGAAATCTGGAGTACATTTGCTACAGCAAAGGTTGTGTCTGTAATAAGAACTTTATTTGGGTTTTTTTGAATGACATTTTAATTTATTTTGTGTTGCCACCTCCATTTGAGAGCATTAACTTGAATTCCTTTGCAGAATCACAGAAGGGCTGATGTTAGAAGGGACTTTTTGAGGTCCTCTGGTACAACTCCTGTGCTAAAGAAGGGTCAGCTAGAGTCAGTTTCCCTGTATAATGTCTCAGTGGATTTGAATATATGCATCAGAGGTGGCAGTTTCCATATCCTGTTTCAATGTTCAGTCACAGTAAAAAAGTGCTTCTTGATGTTCAGACAGCACCTCCTCTTTGTACCCTTTGCCTCTTTTCCCGTCACTGGGCACCATTGAAAAGAGCCCGTCATCGTCCTCTTTACACCCTTCCTTCAGGAATTTATATCCATTGATAAAATTCACCCTGGTATGACTTCTCTCCAGACTAAACAACTACAGCACTCTCAACCTCTTCTCATATGAGGGGTACTCTAGTCCCTTAATCATCATACTGGTCCTTTGCTGGACGTGGTCTCAAATAGCTCCATATCAAGCTTTTAAAAATTTTATTACATTTTGCATTAAAACATTTGTTCTGGGATATGTCTGTTATAAAAAATCAGCACAATCTAGCAATGATTCCTTTAATGGTTTCTCTGATGAGCCCATCCAGAGAAACAATAGATTCTTGAGTGGGAGCAGGGTAGAGGCAAGTCTAGGGATCATTTCTTCCTTTTCATTTTCTAGTATGTTATCATTAAACGGCCTGGTTTGGAAGGGACCCTAAAGAACATCTAATTACAACCCCCCCCCTGCTGTGCCCAGGGATACTTTGCACTAGACCAACTTGATCTGAGCTTCATCCAGCCTGGTCTTGAACACCTCCAGGGATAGGCCATCATCAGCTTCTCTGGGAAACCTGTTCCAGTGCCTCACCACCCTCACAGTAAAGAATTTTTTCCTAATATCGAATATAAACCTCAGTTTTAAGCCATTCTTTCTTGTCCTGTCAGTATATGCTCTTGTAAAAAATTCCTCTCCATCTTTTTTGTAGGTACTGGAAGGCAGCATTTACATCATTCAGAATCTGCCTTCTCTTCTCCAGGCTGAACAAACCTAATTCTCTCAGCCTTTCTTCACAGGAGAGGTGCTCCAAAGCTCGAATCATCTTGGTGATCTTCCTTTGGACTTGCTCCAACAGGTCCATGTCTTTTCTGTGCTGGGAACCCCAGAACTGGATGCAGCTCTCCAGGTGGGGTCTCACCAGAGCAGAGCAGAGCAGAGGGGCAGAATCCCCTCCCTCCCCTGCTGCCCACGCTGCTCTGGATGCAGCCCAGGACACGTTTGGCTCCCTGGGCTGGGAGTGCCCATGGCTGGGTCATGTCCAGCCTCTCACCCACAGCACCCCAGGTCCTTCTCCCCAGGGCTGCTCTCGATCTGCTCATCCCCCAGCCTGTGCTGACACTGGGGGTGTCCCGACCCAGGTGCAGCACCTTGCACTTGGTCTTGTTAAACTGCATGAGATTCCTATGGGCCCACTTCTTGAGTTTGTCGAGGTCCATCTGGATGGCATCCCATCAGTTGTGGCAACTGCACCACTCAGCTTGGTATCATTGGCAAATTTGGTGATGGTGCACTCGATCCCTTTGTCTGTGTCATTAATGAAGATATTAAATAGCATTGGTCAGACCCCTGATGGACACCACTTGTCACTGATGCCCATTGGGACTCTGTGCCATTTGCCACTACCCTCTGGATGTGACTGTTTCAAGTAAGTGACATGTCAATTGTTAATGCACGTTCCTTTGCTAAGCCAGTAGTCTGCTTACTTGCTGGGTTTTCTGACAGCCATGCCAGAACCCAGAGTAAGTGGAACTTGGAATAAATGTTTATGAACTCAGAGAAATGAGGCATTAATATCAAGATCTGTATCAGCTGGCTGCCAGAATCCTGCTGGAAGCCAAATGTGGCAACTGTAAATTTCTATAGAAATCTAGAGTTTAAGGGTAGTGTTCAGTAACCATCCAGTTAAAAGACAGATATAGTCACTTTGGCCACTGGGAGAAATAGGTTAGGTTGAGATAAATCTTTCTACTCATTTCATGATCTAAAAGGAAAGACCTGAACAATCTAATTTAAATTGCAACTAGGTGAAATTTAAGGCTTGTGTAGTCTAAAGTAAAGGTTATGTAAAGTAAAAATCTGATACTTTATGCCTTGAGGTACAAGATTTTTAGAGCTAAATCAAACATTAGGTTGAATAATCTTTATCATTGGGCTTTAGAAATTGTTGTAAATTTGCAGTTGTTAGCACCTACGGACATAGGTATTGTGATTTGTCTGCTTTATCCAGAAGAGCCAATTAGGCAATAAAAACACGAATTGAGATGTTTAATTAAACTGTGCATTTACATATTCAAATAAGAAAACCTCAATCAAGCATTTAAATGATGTTAAAGATAGTGGGTCAAACTATTTCATGTCAATCTCTTGTACTTGGTGACAAATCTGGCTGCATTTGAGTTGAGTACAATAACGAACTACTCAGCTTTAGTACTTCTCAAGGGAATAGCTGTCAGATATTTAGCTACTTCTTAAAAGCACAAACTCCTTGTTGTTAATAGCTGTTTATTGGTTCCCATCACAAGTGCAACATTATTTGAGATTTCTAAATGGGACCAACCTGAAACTTTCAGTTATAACTGTGGAAAAGTGTAGTTTAAATATGCATACAAGAAGATAGAAAACAACCAAAAATAGACTAAAAGGGATAAAAATTCAATAGAAAAATATTTGAAGTCAAACAAAAGTAATTTTTTTATATATATAGGAAAAATATATACTAAAAATATATATATTTATATATTTAATATATNATATAAATATATAAATATATATATTTTATATATATAGGATAAGTAAAAAATTCATTCTTTCAAACTTTCCTTTTTTTGGCAGAGGTTTGCTCAAATATTATCTAGATAAAATTTTTGCACATGTTTTGGTGGATGAAATATAAAAATACGATATCTTTTTGTGGTGGTAAAGACAGATTTTATTTAAAACTTGTGTCTTCCATTCCTTATGTAATAGTTTGTAGGTATCTGTATTTGTACTTCTCTATTTTCCATAGAAATCAAAGCAGTAAAACCAATCTAAAACTGGGTATGTGCAATCTTAGCATATTATGAACTTTATAATCTGAATCCATGTAGTTAGAGATCAGCAAGACATGCATGGGACAGCATGTATAGCAAGTGGGACTCCATGTGTTTCATTCTCTAATCACCTAATTTAGCTCTTGATGTTCTAGGTATGAAAGTGTGTCTGTGCAGACAGCATACTATTAGGAAACCAATTAACTGAGTTTTGATATACATTTGTATTACAAGCACAAATGATCCTGCAGGACACATTATCCTCTGTCAAAGCAGGGTTAAAATACGTTTTTCATGCTCAGTTTTCATCATATTGTGTATTAGACTCTAAATCTTTGGAAATATAACTTGTTTTTCAAACTTTTCCTTGAAAGTGTTTTGTTTCAGTTTGTTTTTTTTTTTTTTTAATGTCTTTCCAATTTCAACGGAGTTATAATGTTAAAAATCAGCTAGTTTCAAATCCACAAAAACCATGAGGCCTGTGTTAGAATTTCAACTATTTCAGAGAAGACTTTAGATTTAAGATATGTTCATGTTTACATATATAAATACACACCATTAGTATTTTGATCCTTATTATTCTTGGGTTCTAGTCCTTTTTTGCATTATATATTTTGCACAGGATATTAGGGGCAATATACAATTCATAAAGTGTTTTTAAGTTCAAGTATTTCAGTAGTTCTCATTACTATAGACATGCCTGAACTTGTATCTATTGATTATTCCTGTGCAAGGTCATGGCGGAAGCATCCATTTAATAGTATGCAATGAGAGTAGTGCAAAAACAGTTGCAGCTTTTGAACTGATATGGAAGAAAGAACTGCTAAAAAGAAATGCTCATCACGTCAAGAATTCTTTTAAGTAGTGCACAGAGAAGTCAGAAATATAAATTGACAACAATCAATTTAGAGAGCTTTCAGGATAACTTCTATTTGTCCATTTTAATGTCAGCAGCTACAGTGTATAGTGTGACAGGGCTGCATGTGAGCCATCTTGTTGCCTGCCCCCAAAGCAACTGGAGAAGGACTGGCCCAGTCCCTTGAGGCTTTCTTGGGAATCCTCAGGAAGCTAGGAGGAAAAAAAAAAAATCACAGTTTTTTTTTAATCTTGCAGTTCCCAACTTCCAGGGAAGTGGGGCCAGAAAAACAACCCAACAAATGCCTGAAGATTTCTGACTTTGTCCAGGACTGTGGGTGTCCTTTTCCCTCCACTATTTATTTACATTCAGTAAAACTCAGATGTAGCCTAGGAAGTGGGCCAGTTACTGCTGTACTGAAGAATATTATTAGTCCATCTGATGGTCTGGAGGCAGACAACCCCCTCTCCTCCTTCATTCCATTTGTAATGCACCTGGCCAGTTGTGCAATGCTAACCAATGAACAGCTGCTAACAATGAGGAAATTGTGCTCATAAGAAGTAGCGCAGGATCTGATGGTTATTGTCTGGGGAGAAACTGAAGCACTTGGGACTTGTTTCTTGCCAGGATTTTTTTTTTTTCCTCCAATTGAAAAAGTTGACTCTGTGTTGAATTAAACACTTTTTATCTTCTCTGTTTATGACTTTGTGGAACTGGTTTCTTTGGAGGTACTCCATTTCCCCATCATTTCCTCTTCCCCTTCCCCTTTTCCCTCTCCAGCTCCCTCCTTCATAATCCGTCTGGGAGGATTAAGGATTTTACAACTGAAAAATATCTATGAATAGCTATTTATAGTATGATGTGTAAATTTACTTAGCAGTAATGTTTGTGTGCATTAATGTTACCCATATATGTGTATATATAAGTATATGGATGAGAATTAGCCTTTGGAGTACATTTTATAGAGAGTGTGGGTATGTAGCAAGTATCTCATATAGCCTCTCAAGAAATTCCTGAGTGTCCATCCCACAAACATCTTGTAGTACTTTAAAAAAAAAAAAAATCAAGAAAAAAACCCCACAAGAACACTCAAAACAAAATCGAAATGGAGAGGCAAGACTTTAGGAATTATTGAAGTTTAGCTAATAACATAAATAATTTCGTCTGTGAAAGGAAGTCAATTCTTTGGGCTTGAGAAAATTAACAGAAACTTCTAAACTCTGGTGTTCTAATTTGAGAAAGTCTGCCATCTTTCACAGTGTGAATTAGGCATATGCCTCTGGAAGAGCAGTCAAAAGAATCAATATAAATAATGAACATAGTGAATAATTTTCTTTGGTATCTATGAAATTTGTACATTGACTCATGTCTTCAGTCTGGTAGAGTCCTTTAAGTAGAAACAAATTCAATTCAGAGTGGCTAGGCAGGAGTTTTGGAAGTAACTAGCAGTATTTTTACCACTCTGTGAAGGTTGCTGGTTTTTTTCTTTAACAGCTTCAATTGATTTAGATGCTATCAAGGGACATATAGCAATCACTATTAATTTAGGAACTCATTATTTTAGTACATATTTCTCTATAGAAATGATCTAACTGGAATACTCTGTCACAGTTTTACTTTTCACATTGAAATAATTCTTACCAACTGACTACACTTCTCTACTGGCATAAGAAAGCTAAAACTGTGTCTGGTTTGATAGTATGTCTGTTATAGTACAAACAAATGTGTATGCTCTTCTGTATGGAAATACACAAAAAGAGATAATCTTTTAAAATCTGCTATAGCTGAAAGAGTTTTCAGGAATGGACAGAAAACAAGTGATCAGTAGCAGGCATGATTCATCATCTGTTTAGCAATGGTCATGGTAAAAAAAAACATGCTAGAATCACTTTAAATACAACTCATTTTCTCAGTTCTTCATCTTGAAATAGCCTACAGATCCCATCCAACAGAAAGCTGGAAAAAAATACAATGAAATTACTCTCTACTCTCTTCTTTCTGCTATGAGGAAGAAAGGAGAGTACTTGTGATGTTCTGAAACCAGTGGCTGGGGCACCACTGAATGGATGGATGTCAAGCATGTGAGCAGCCTTTTCTTGAAGACCTTGACATTGTGCTTACAGGCTCAATTTCAGTGAACTGGTTTGTTCTTGTGACTTGTGAACCTGAACGTAGCCAGTCCTGAAATAACTATGAACACTTGGAAATTTGCACTGAATCTGACATTTTTAGTCATAGTTATGGATGCCAGATCACAATATCTGAAAGTGTTCCTTACAACAAGCACACTTCCTTGGAATACCTCCGGATGCCTTTAAAATTGGAATTTCTGATCAGATCAGCAGAATCCTTGCTGTGACCAAGGAAGCAAGAACTAAATCCTGAAATCAAGCATCCCAAGCCTTTCTCTGTTGACGTGATTTGGGCCAATCACAGAGAAAGCATTTGAAGCCTTGAGGAAGTTCTGGCTTACCACATAGCTGATGAAAAGTAATGAGACCATCTGGCCTTCATAATAACTGAAATCATCTATGCCAGCTTCAGAGAAGACAGCATTCCATCATTCCTAAGCATGACTAGCTAATTTTGGAAAAGTGTACATTCCATACCATTGCTCTCATAAATTGTACCTGTGCTTTTTCCTATCTCATCTCATGTTCTGTCTCTTTGTTTTAGCAAGATTGCAGAGTATTTCATGGGAACTCATTCTCTGTAGTATCTTGACTCTCTTAGAACACATATACCATGAGGTGAAAAAAATTATGTAAGCTCCAGGTGAAATAACAAGTGTTCAACTTCTTGTTATTAATGTCACTTCAGCCTTCGACAGTGTATGTGCAGCCTATGCAAGGTAGAAATACAATGTACATTCACTCTTCTGGGAGGCATAATGTAGCATTTCAAAGGCTAAGCCCTTTACCTCACCTGGATATCTTTATTCCTCTTTATTATCCAGGGCTTCTGAGAACAGTTGAACTCCACAGAAGTGATGCTGTACAATTCAAGCTTGCAGAGGGACTTAAATGCAATGTGGTTTCCTCAAAATATTATTTATTAATGCTAATTTGTTTGAATTTTAATTATTTCACGATATGGAAATTCAGGCTAGATTATACCATTTGTTGTAATGGTGCATGCCTTGTCTAACTCCACTGAGATGGGTAGAAATACTTTGAAATTCTTCAGTCAGAATCCAATCTGCAAATACCACTAAGCTGCTGAGGCAAATGCAGCTGTTATTTTTATCTGCATTCTGATACAGATAAATAGATTTGGGTTTTTTTCTGTACCGTGTTTATTTTGCTTACCAAAAACTGGAAGAGGTTTTTTTTTCTGTCACAGCAGAGGAAAACACATTTTAAGAAAAGGGGAGAAGGTTGCTCTGAAAGACTTTAGCAGAACAGATTTTTGGTTTTTCAAACAAACCACTGCTTAAACAATTTTTAGGCACTTGTCAAGGCATGCCATGGTCAGCATCCATGCTGAAGTATTAATCTCAAGATTGTAATTCTGTGATAAACATATGTCGATTTCCAAAGTTTCCTGAATGGAGAATGGAAATAATTTAGCCTTATCAAATAGCAGCTCCTCCTCACTTTGCATAAGTAATGATTTTCATGTTGACGTGGTGTTTTTCAAACATGAATAATTATTTTGTTTTGAGCATTCCTACTTACAAGTTTTTCTACTTCATGGTTCATTTCTATTGCTCTTAAGATTGTGTACCAGCCTTTCTAGTCTTAATTTCTTCAAGGACTCTTGTTATGTATGTATTAGAGTTGGTATATTGGATTATGTCTTATAGAGGCACCTTTGCTTATGCAAGCTCACAAACCATTGTTGCTCATGCAGTTAGACCCACTGCAGTCAAGAAGAACATTTATCTGAATAGAGGCATGCAAAACAAACTCCCAAACATCCCAAGGTATGAAATTCAATCTTGTTAGCACAAATCTGGTTTGGGACTGTATGAGAGAACCTGTGTGCATCTGTTTAATCCCTGGGGTTTTTACATCATTTCTCTGAATTAAGTTAATATGATCCACACTTTTCCCCTCCCCCCTGTTTCTTTTGAATCATGGGAAAGTTTAAGATTTTACTTGTGATGTATTTGAAAAATCAATCCACAGCAAGTCTTCCGAATGAAGTACATTGTACAGTATACTTCAGAACATAAATGATAACAATAAATAAATGAAAATAAACAATGCAAACAAATCTATTCAGGTATCAGGAAAATAAACAAACCTATTCAAGTGTCATTATTAGAACAACCTGATGTCTTGGTGTCTTCAAGAAACTGATGATTTTCAAAAAGTGAGAAGAACAAGTCAGGCAGGCTGGGAACCTGATAGGACACACCATCCCTTTCTTTCTTTGTCTTTCTGACTGTTACACCTCATTAAGAATTATTTTTAATACCAAGGAGTTTCAGAGTTTTAGCTGTGCAGTCTGTTGACTTCAGAATTACTCTAACAATGTATCCTTGGTTGTTGTTTGTGCGTGTATTCGATCCCAGATTGCAAGGCTACAAAATTCCTTTTGCAAGGAAGCAGTTGAGGTGCTTCCCAATGTGTACTGGTGGCACCTCACACACACACAGCTGCCTAGGGGACCTCCCTGCCTCTTCTCCTTTCCACTCCTGGCTTTGCCCATCTGATCTGGCAGAGGCCTGGAAACAAGCTGGATTCTCCCTATGATGGGCAACAGTGGAGGAGAGGTACGAGATTAGATCTCCACAGGCTCTCTTGCACTGCCCCCAGTATCTGCCTGCTCCCTTTAGAGCTGCTCTGGCCTGAGGGTCGTGATTTTGAAGGCTGGTCTGGGTAGTTGAGTAATGTGAATTGAATTCTACCCCTAGATTTCCCTTTGTAGCATAATCATCAAGCTAAAAACAATGAATAATTTAAATTCTTCTTAGAGTCAATCTTTAAAATCATATTTTTCACTCCTCCCCGATGTGTTCCTTCAAGAAAGAGAACATAGGGAATTATACCTAAGAGGGCAAATTTAGATTTTCTTTCATCACTTGTTACTTAGAAGTAATAGCACAAACAGTGACATTCTGTTCAATAGCTCAGAATGCTTTTGACACTTTTATTTCAAGCAAGACTGCAGAAAAAGTAAAGCATCATGCAAATCATTCAACACTATGAATTTGTAACAAAATTCAGAATGACATCTTACTCTTTATAGGCTTCCTTTTTATATTTTTTTTAGGATTCAGTCTTGTGATATTTAAAAGACATTTAAATATACAGAGAAGTGTTTGTTTTGGCATGAGAGGACAATAAAAATGGTAATATTGGCAAATCAATGAATACTAAATTACATAGAGACAAGAATTTACCATTCAAAGGCATTCAGAAGTTTTAAAATTAATCACAGAATGGGTAAAGTCAGAAGGGACCATAGTTGGTCATCTGGTCCAACCGCTCTGCTTAAGCAAGGTCATCCCAGAGGACATGGCACAGAAATGTGTCCAGGCCATTCTTGAATATCTCCACTGAGGGAGACTCCACAACCTCTCTGGGCAATCTGTTTTAGTGCTTAGTCACCTGCACAGTAAAGAAATTCTTCCTTATGTTCAGGTGGAATTTCCTGTGTCTCAGTCTCTGCCTGTTGCCTCTCGTCCTGTTGCTTGGTGCCATCAAGAAGAGCCTGGTTCCATCCTCTTGACATCCTCCCTTCAGGTACTTACAGACATTAATGAGGTCCTCTTTCAGTTGTCTCTTCTTGAGGCTGAACAGGCCCAGCTCCCTCAGCCTGTTCTTCTAAGAGAGATGCTCCAGTCCCTTATTCATCTTTATCGCTCTCCAATGGACCCACTCCAGGAGCTCCAAGTCTCTCTTGTCCTGAGGAGCTCAGAACCAGACACAGCACTCCAGATGTGGCCTCACCTGGGCTGAGTAGAGGGTCAGGATCACCTCCCTCCACCTGCTGGCAATGCTCTTCCTAAAGCACCTGAGGATACCACTGGCCTTTTTGGCCACAAGGACTCACTGCTGGCTCATGGACAGCTTGTTGTCCGCCAGGACCCACAGGTCCTTCTCTGCAGAGCTGCTTTCCAGCACTTTGGCCCCCAGCCTGTACTGGTGCAGGGGGTTGTTCTTCCCCAGGTGCAGGACCCTGGAATTGCCTTTGTTGAATTCCAGGGAAAGAAGACAATTTACCAGTAGGTATTCTATTACTGAGAATTCAAATTGTAGCAGTCTATCTCTTCACATTGTAATTTAGGTCCGAATGGAAAACTATACAATTTTTTAAAATAAAATCTGGTCTGCTTCAGCCTCTTAATTATCAGCTTATTTGTGATCACATACTTTTTTTAATGTGGGGTCATCCCAAAGTTGGATACACAGAATAGTTTTAGAACTCTGTGTGCTCATCTTTGAATGTATGTATGTATTTCATTTATTGAATAGTATTCTGTGATACTGGAAGTGCCTGGAATTATAGAACTAGGGCAGCTTGAGGCTCGGCCCTTTATATTGTCTCTAACAGGCCACACACTGAAAACCCACTGTTGTATGAGTATGACAATGTAAAAAACATCAAATTTTTTTCCTGTCTGTTTTTTTCATGGGCCAAGTATATAAATATAGCTACAGCTCTTTTTCCTGAGGTCAGTTATTGGATAGTCTTTAGTGACGCCAAGAAATGGCTGATGGTTTTTAAGATGAGTTTTAAATATCACTACTTGCTGCTATGAAAGACTTAATGATACACTCATCATTACATTATTCTGTGGGGAACTATGCATACAGAGGTTATTTGAGCAGCATTTTCATGGATAATCCATGCATTCATTTTGAAGAGAAGGTGCTCTCAGGCACAATTCTAAGGCATGAAGAATGTCAAAACAAGCTTCATTTATTTGCTGAGTACCCAGAATCAGTGTTTAGAAGTGTGGTTTCGTTACCCTCTTGTACATTGCATGGTCTTGCAGTCCTTGACTGGGTAAAAATATCAGTTAAGTCACAAGATGTACAAACTTCAGGATATCATCAAAGCCTAGAGACAACCAAACGTGCTCAAACAAGAAGAGTTTTACTGTGGGCAAAATTCAAATGCTACATCATCTGTAACCCTCTTGAGGCCAATAAATGTCATTTAAAAGTGAATTGGTATCTGACACTTTGTGGAGTTGTCCTCTCTCTTAGTATGCTCCTTTGCAGTGTGACCATTTAGGGCTGTTCTCATGTATTGATACTTGGCACTTGAAGACATAGCTTTTATATTTGTATGAGTATTTGCTAGATGTTCTTTTTCACATTACTTTGGGATTCATACCTGATCTTAAATTGGCAAGCCATCTTAGGTGATTTTTTCAAACTAATTTGCAAAACACCTGCAACTGTTGCTTTTTCACATTCTTACCCAGGGCACAGATTATTCCTGTCACCATATGTTTTGACAGAAAAGGAAGCCACTTGCTCATGTTGTGAGAAAAGAACGCTTGTAGCATTTCCCTTGTTGCTGAAAGAAATAAATCCTCTCTTGTTTCATGAAATTGGACTGCTTTTGCAACTTTAAAATTTACAAAATAAAATGCCTCTGGAGTTTTTCAGAGCAAAACAGTGATTTAGGTGGGATTTTGAAAGGATGCAGTAATTTGTTCAACTTTCATAAGAAAAAGTTCACATGCCTTTGTCCTGTAAGTCAAAAAAACCTTCTCTCCAAACATTGCAGTCGCTTTGCCAGATGAAGTCTTCATTGACCAACACTGCTAAAAATGGAAATGAGGCTCATCTGCATAAAAAGTCAGAAGCTCAGTTTCATTTAGCTTTTTTAGAGAGGCCTTTTCTCTTTGATCATCTCTTTTGGTTCTATTCTTGAATGTATTTTTTTTTCCCCAGCAATATTGCTTCCCTGTGGTTTCTCTGCTGAATTTCTTTTCCACTGGATTTCAAGCTCCTAGTCTACAGATTGATGATCCATGATGAAATGTCTTTGTGGTTGTGAATCGTCTAATGCCCTAGCTTTTCTTTCACAAAAAAACCAAAAAAACCCAAAACCAACCAACCAACCAAAAAAGTACCTAGTTGTATTACAAGCTACAGTTTCATTGTATATTTTCCAAAAGCATTTTGATTGCTAAGAATACAGCTAGCTAGTGCAATAGATGCAAGATGAAAAGCTTAAGAGTTTAGTGGAGTTTTGTAAAAAGATCCATGAGATCAATATCACCTATTACCTGTCCTGCTGCTCTCCATGTATTAGTGCATGTGACAGTGGTCTGGCTGGTCTGATTCTGTGACATTTTCTTGATTTTGGAGCATCCCAAGAGTGATGGGTCCTGATCCTTGCCCTCTCTCTTCTCTATATGTTGCCTAAACAGTAATTTCTTTTCTTATATACCCAACTAGCTACATGAGCTATTAGTTTTTTTCTTGTTTAAAGCAATGGTGTCCATTCTTGCTCTGAAGTGACATCTCAGCATGCTACTTCTCTGCTCTTTTCAGTCTGCTTGAAATGTTTTGTGTGTCTTGCATGAAGTCAAACAATTCTTTTGATACTTGACCCCACAGATTACTGACAGCCCAGTTCTCCTTTACTTTCTGATGCTGTGTAACACTATACTGCTCAAAAAAATTCTATTTAAAATAACATGATCCAGGAATTTAGCACGAATCCTGCAAGTCATAGCCATGCTAAGTAGTATTCTGTTTCACAAGTGGTCCCTTTGAAGTCGGTTGAGTTACACATGCTTACATCATGTCTGAACTTGGTCCACCGTGTTTACAACATGCGTATTTGATATTGCACAGTGGGTGTACATAACTTAAAAAATAATAAAACTTTTATTACTTGGAGTAGTGTGCACATTAAAGAACAGATTTTCATTTGCATCAAGGCTCTTTGTGCTCCTTTGGCTATGCAAAAAGCCTTAAAACTGGCATAAATTCCATTAAAGACCAGTTGAAAAATCCCTTTTCACAGCCAACGCTGTGAAAATGGTGCTGCATGTAAACCAAAATGGAGCCCTTCCCAAAGGAGATTTTTTAATTTCAAGGGAATATTTTCACTTTTTTTGTTCTGTTTTCCTGTAATAAAAATATAATAGAATTAATCACTGCAACTTTTTTGCCTTTTTAAATGTACCATCTTGTAGCAAACCTTCTATGATTAGCAGTTGACCTTTTATATCCTTGTGAGTTTCAATCAAATGTTAGCACTTTTTCTATTTACCTGCAAGCAATGTTCATATAAACAGTAAAAAGGCTGCTCATTTCTTGAATTACCTCAAAGAAGCAAAACCAAAAAGGATTAATCCAGGACCATAGTGTCAACTGGAATCTCTTTTTAATTTTTTTTTTTTTAAATTTCTAGTTCCTGACTTGGGAAAGGAAGGAAATTCATAAAAACGTATTTTTGAAGAACATTGAGATGGACTTTTGTGTCTACACCTTCTCAAATCTATGCTTTGTTTTTAAGCTCCAGTTCTGGTCCATATGTATAAAATAAGCATTTAAGCAGCTACAAAAATAATCTACTCAAACTTCAGGAATCTGGACCGTCTGTGTTGGTGGTCCAAGGCTCAACAAGGTGAAGGGCCTTAGGTCACAACAATCTGTTGTAGAGCTCCAGACTGGGAGAAGAGTGGCTGGAAAAGCCTCCCAGTGGAAAAACGACCTGGTGATGCTGGTTGACAGCAGCTGAACATGAGCCAGCAGTGCCCAGGTGGCCAAGAAGGTCAATGGCATCCTGGCCTGGATCAGCAAAAGTGTGGCCAGCAGGAGCAGGGCAGTGATTGACCCCCTGTACTCAGCACTGGTGAGGCTGCACCTCAAATCCTGTGTTCAGTTTCGGGCCCCTCATTGCAAGAAAGACACTGAGGTACCAGAGAAAGTCCAGAGAAGGGCAATGGAGCTGGGAAAGGGTCTGAAGCACAAGTCTGACGAGGAGTGGCTGAGGGAGCTTGTGTTTAGCCAGGAGAAAAGGAGACTGAAGGGGGTCCTTATTGTTCTCTACAACTACCTGAAAGGAGGCTGTGATGAGGTGGGGGTCAACCACATCTCAAGGTAACAAGTGCCAGGATGAGAGCAAATGGTCTTAAATTGAACCAGGGAAGGTTTGGATTGGATATTAGGAATAATTCCTTCACTGAATGGGTGGCCAGGCATTGGAACTGGCTTCGCAGAGAAGTGGTGGAAACACTGTCTCTGGAAGTGTTCAAAAAACATGTGGATGGGGTACTTGGGGATATGGTTTAGTGGTGAACCTGGTGGTGCTGGGACCAAGATTGGACTCAGTGATCTTAGAGGTCTTTTCCAACCGCAACAATTCTATGATTCAGCTTCTGCAGAAAAAATAATAAACAGCTAGAAGTAGAGTAAGTGTATTAGTTGTTACCTTGTAAAGAAGTATCGCATCTTGAAGATGAAATTGTATCTAAAACACTAGAAAGAATTTGTGGTATCTGGATCCATTTCTTGACTGCAGTACATTCATTGTTTGACTCTTGGTAATTCATTTAGTCTCTATTCACCCCTCTATTGGTCTGTCAGCCTGCCTGTCCACTTGTCTGTTTATCCTTCTGCCTTGTAGAGGTGGTGTAATGACACTTACTCTTTGTGTGCAGGATTCTACCTAATACCTCTAGGGATCTGCTAGAGTGGGAAAAAAAAAAACCTTTCTGCTATTGTCAGTCTTCTTACACTTTTCATGTTATTCTCCCCACCAGACAAAAACAAAATGGCTGTTGCAAATCTTAAGGGAGAACCCCTGCATGTAAAACCAGTATATATCTGTACAATCATGTCTGAAGACCTCTTAGTGGGGAGATTTCCTGCCTTGACATGGAATATTTTGTTTCTGCTGCATAGAATGTTTATCCATACACAGCTAGTTTACAGCTTTCCTATATGGTTCCTGAATACATCCTTCTCATCTTCCTTTTTCTTTTTTAACTGGGAAAATAAACAGTGTATTGGAAATTTTTCTTTATGTGCTGTAGGCTACACTTAAACATTGAGGTCTCAGTAATTTATGTTTTTAATGGATAGGGGTTTTTCCTTTTGGGTCGTTTTCACAGAGAAACTTAGGTTGTCCAAACATATTCTGAAATACGTTGGAGGAATTATGGTTTCAACACATGCATGCCTAGGGCCAAAGTATGAGTAACATGAAATTTTTGTTCCATTCCATGAACAAACCACTGTTTTGTGGTGTAATACAAAACATATCTAAGCAGTTTAGATCACTATCAGGCATTACAACATTAGGTTTTCTATTTATGTGACTACCCAAATCTCATTAGAAACTCATTTTGTAGCTCTAGGGAAGTAAGAATAAAAAGCAGTGAAAAATAGTACATTGTATTCTGTTCTAATTATACTCTATTTACTGTACTTACTAATACATATCAAGTGTATAATTTTATAGTTGCAGAACCCAACTTCTAAAACTTGTGAAGTCCAGGACTGTTCGTAAAACTGCTGTGCATGCAGCTTAACTGTGCAACTTTGATTGGAAAAACTAGCTTTCTGTGCATGCAGGCAGACTGTTAATTGCTGGTGCCTTCATGTAATACGAATGTCCTTGAAGGGCAGTGTTCTCCAGTTCCTCCTCTTCACCTGCTCTTAGGTCCAGAAGAAAGCTGGTGGTTGCCAGGCCCAAAGGGATCATCAAGAGGAGGCAGATGTGAAATATCAGAAAACATTTGTGAATATAAGAGATCGGATTCTGGGTGTGGATTTTCACTATTCAAAATCTACACTCTGCTGGTGTAAGTCTCTTTATAAAAATCACAACGGTGCTCTCCTTAGTCATGCAGGCAGAGGTTTCATGTCTCCATCAGACTAAGCTTGTGCATGTGGGAGGAATCTGATCTGTTGACATAAGGTACTAATGTATAAGAATGTGATAGACAGTAGAGCAAGGAAGGGGGGCAGGACATCTCCTTTGTAAGGGACAGTATTTTTAATTGCTTCTTCTTGTATTGTCAAGTTTTTCTTTTAAACTACACTTCTGTGCCCCCTCTGCCATATTAGTCTTACCTTTTAATGAAAGGATAAATGCAGAATACATCACAGACAAGTATTAAAGATTCACCAGTTAAGGGCAGAGAGAAGGAAAATAAATCCATTAACCCAATGTTTCAGCCAACCTAGTTAAAACCCAATTATAATTTTCATGTTTCCATGCTGTTGCGCCTCACCAGCAATGACTTTTTGTAATAAAAGGATAAGTTGCATAAACCCAACCAAAAATGAGTGTTTATTTTTTTTTAGTGTAAAATGAACCATTGCCCCAATAATAAAAAGCTTATCCATATGTGCATTAGTGGATTAGAGGCACACTTCACAGGTGGTGTAATACACAGGTCTGAAGTACACTCAAGGCATACACTGAATCCTAGTGAGGCACACTCAGTCATGGCTTATATTATAAGAGCATATTTAACAACATTCCAGGTTATATAACACTTAGTTTAGAGTAAGACATGTAAGCTTGTTGTTCTAACACAACGTGTGTTTTAAAAGGAAAGCTGTGCATGAAAATGTTCCCTAAAATTCAGATAGCAGAATCCTTTCTTCATGCTCTCGATGCAATATATTACAGCAATAAAAGGAAAGGACTATGCTGTAGATTGAAAACAATATGCCTGCTACACAAAATAAATGCCTGTTTATTAGTCTGTCTTCTTGTGTGTTTCAGTGTCCATACACCCACTCATATACTGAGAAGATGTCACTAAATTAAACCACAGATATTTGTCCCCAGATTAAGGTCACTTTCACTTCTAGGCTCTTTTCTTATTTTAATTAATGAGTGAAAGCTCTGTTTTTCTTCATCTTTAGCCTTCTTTCAGGCTTGCTGTTATGCACCTTGTTATAAATTCCTTGGCTTCCAATCAGGCTTTTATGAGCATGGAGGATTGCATTTAAAAATAAGGATTCTGAACACCCATGTGTTTTGAGGTACAATTCCTTTCCTCAGAGGGTATGTAAAACATAAAACAAAAAAGCCTATTTTATTATGGAAATCTGAAAACAATCAGTGAGCCTCTTGTTCAAAGTAACACCAGGTTTGCTTTAATTTTCAACAAATTCAATTTTCTTTAAAGTGCCATTTATACGCCCATGTTGAATTATAATAGTTAGTAGTAATTTATTTGGGATATTATTCCAGGAATTTTTCTATCTTCTGCCTTTGACCCTAGGGATGCGATAGCAGGGTATAAAGAATGTATGGTGTAGTATAACACAATATATAGTGCAAGAGAAGGAGCATTACAGCAGAAAGCTTGTTTAGAAAAGACAGACTTATTGCATTGTTCCAAGTTAAAACAAACAAAAAAATCAATTCCTTAGTGTTTATACACCATGAGGCTACTACCTACTATTGATTTTTTCCTTTTTTTTCCTATTAAATCATCTTCACAGTCAATGCATTTTCTTGCATGATTCTAGAAGAGAGTCATTGTAGCACAAAAATTAAGCAAAGTTTGTCCCAACTCAAAGCTAGTGGTAATGAGTACAAAGTGTCTGCTGTGAGTTTTGGATGAAGGCATGAATATTGTTTTTCTGCTAGTTTCTCTGTATAAACTAAAGGTTTTGTGACAGGGTTTGGGATTTTCTTTATGTTATTTGAATCTTGAACTCTTTTAATCTTTTCAAGCAGAGCCTTGCCATTATTTTCTTGCAAACCTTTTGTTTAACTATTGCAGGATACTGTCCATGTTTTCACAGAAATAGAATCCACCAATAGCAATTTCTAAGACTAAAAGTGTGAAAAGGTTTTATTGGGCTGTACTTTTTTCTCTTGTTTTTTTTTTGTTTGTTTGTTTGTTCGATTTTTTTGTAGTTGCCTCTTGTAGTATGAGCTCTGATTGAGAACTGCTGGGAAACTGATATTTACAAACCATTTTGCACGCTTTATTTCTGGCATTAGGACTTTGCTCCATTTCTTTGTAGAAAGTCTCAAGAGACCATTTTAATGAAGAAATAATGCATCCTCCTTCCCCAGCCTTCGTCATGTGACTGGGATGAAGGCTGTTCAATTCTGTGAAGCTGAAATCCCCTCCCTCGAGTTAATCTTGGTCCTTATGTAAGCAAGAAGACTGACCAGGCAGAGCTACTTTTGCTCTTGTTTGGGGGATTTCTTTGCTCCTCATGATAGATTGCATTGATACTTGATGAACATGTTACCAAACACAATAGGGTTATTTGAGATCTGAGAAATATTTTAAAAACACAGAAAGTAACAAACTGTAGGATTTATATTAAAATGTTGCTTAGCCTCATACAGGGGTTCAGGGGATAATATATAGTGTTGCTGGCTCTTCGTCCCTCTCTACAAAGCACTGTTGTAGAAAAGGCCAGAAGCTCTGGGAGATAAGATTCTATTTTCTGTGGCCTCACAAAAATTTGATTATTCAATTTCTCTTTTGTTTCTCCTCAACAAGGAGGCCCCTTGCCTAACCTTTATCTTTGTGCATGTGAAACTTGCCATTTTCGGTTGCCAGAAGTAGTAGTGCCAGTGCAGCTGATTTAGTAGTGTCATTCCTGCTAGGCCACCCAAAAGAGCAGTGAGTTGGCTGTCAGCCGGTAGTCAGGTGTGCTCTGCTTGTAGATGTGCTCTTCTTACACTACTGCCATATTTCCAGTAACACATCATCACTCCTGCACTGTTTTGATGATATAGCATGTTTACAGATTGCTGGAGCAGCAGCACTCTGACAATGTGTTACTGCAATACATCGTGAGAGACAGCTATTTTCAGTCTGTTTTACTCCAACGGTGCTTTAATCTCAAGCAGTACAGCTGATCTCAGGGCTGCCTTTGGAAAATGTTGAGACAAATAAAACTCCATCCTTCAGATTGACCCATAAATGATAGAAGTGTGAAGGTGCAATGTCTGAGTCACAGAGGACGTTGCAGTGACTCTGTCTTTAATGGGATTTTTCGTGCAGCGCTCTCATATCCGCCAGAATCCCTGAGCAACAGTAATTGGTGTTGTTTCTTGTTTTACAGTATAACTAAAATATCACTGTTTAGTGAGAAGTATTCTTGTTTTGTTTTAATCATTAGGTGGCTTTTAAGATGTGGGCAGGAGCAGGCATGAAAACAAAGGGCGTCTGAGCTCCGAAGACAGGGAGCATGGTAGCAAAGAATAGCACTTTGGCACAGCACACAGTGGTGCAGGATAACACTTTATGTAACAGGATACAGACCACACGGCAGGCCATTGGCACTGCAGGAGAGCATTTTATGTAACAGGAGAGATAATCAGCATGTGGCTGGCATCACGACTTGGTAAGACACACAATGAGATGGGGAACAATTGCATTCACGCACTCTCTCTCTCTCTCTCCAAGAGGTTACTGAGGGGAAATCCCTTCTTCCCACTCTGAATAGGCATGTGATATTAGATATATTTACCGAGGGAAGACAGGGATCCAATTCAATTGTGCTAAGCTTTTTATTTGTCTTAATTTATTTTTTAAAAACATGCCCTTTGCTCACTTGCTACTCTTGGGGGGACAGACTAAACACTTCAAAGCTTTTCTAAGAAAAAGAGTAACTTTTTAATCACTGCAGTGAGCAGCAATGTTTGGCAACACTATTATGCTACCAAGAGGCAATTTTAATAAAACAATCCAGTGCTTCAGAAGCTCCTGAAGTAGTAGCAATTTTAAGGAAATACGAGGATATATTTCTTTCACTGCTTCTCTTTTTAAACCTTTAAAAGAAAACCACAGTGCCCCTTTGGTGCCTCTTAAGTGGACACAACTGTTGATTTAAAAGAAAGACGAGCTGGTCTTTATGGTTAAGCATTTCAGTCCAACACCCTCTTTTAAAAAGCTAAGTACTTTAAGGTTTTGTTTAAGGTTGCTCACTCAAATCCAGAGGGACTGTAAAAAGTTGGCTGTGGAAAGCCAATTTCCCCACACCAAAGTTTCTTTGGTAGGACTCCAGGAAGGCTTTGGGGCATCCTGATTTCTGTCCACTCTTTGGCTCATAGTATTTCCTCCTTGTCTAGTGAACAGATGAACTATTTTCACTTGCTCATGAAAAAATGGCCTGACGTATGTTTTGCAATAGTTTTTATGCTGGTGTAAATCCATGTATGCCACTATCAGGGAAAGCAGTGAGTTACACTGCAATATCCATTGTTTCTTATCACACTAATTATCTGTCTTATTGGATATCATGTTCTGATGGAGTCTCATAATTCAATGTGCCAGAACCTTTCAGATTAAGTTGGACTCTGTGTAGTATTGAAGATTGAAGGGGTAGTGTAGAAACAGGGAGTAATTTCTAATTATCTCTGGTAGTTCGATGGCTGTCACTTGATTGCCTTTTGGAACACATGATTTGTATGCCTCATTTCCAAAATCTGAAACCTGTGCCTGTGCAATTTTACACAGACAGATACTTAAACATGTGCATTTCTAAATTTAGCAACTGATCATAAAATTAAGTGATTCCTGTAATTACAGCATTAATAATATTGGTTAAAATATGTAAGTATATAGTGCAATACCTTAGTAATTCACAGAATTGCAGAATCATAGAATGGCTAATGTTGGAAGGGTCCACAGGAGGTTGTGTAGTCCAACCACCCTGCTCAAGCAAGTATCTAATGCTGATCCTAGTGAAAGAAATGTGTGAATGCCTGCTTGCAGCACTGTTCCTACTATTCATTGTACAAATGTATGCAAAAAAAGTATTACAGTCAAAATTTAAATCAATAAAAGCTACTAATGTAAGTACATATTGCATAAATGTAACACAATACTAATACACAGATGCACCTGAAATCAGTCTTAAGATGGCCAATTGTAACAAGTACATGTGCTTAGAGAATTGGTATCTATAGCTCATTTTGGATAGAATGCAACTTCTCTTCAAACCAAAGTGAAGAATACTATTCACTTGAATAAAATGTAGTTTGTACTCCAGGACTGAAATCCTTTCTTTTCCCCTTCCTTGCAAACCATTTTTTGAGTCTCTATGCCCACAAATATCCTCCTAACACAGTATGTATACATGCATATAATTTACCATGTAAAACTGACACATTCATTTCAAAGTTCTTTATCAAAAAGTAGCCTCCATATGAGGAGGCTCATTACCTTTTAAAGGCTACATTAGTGAAAAAAAACCCCAACCTTTTTCTTAATGACATGTATCCAGCTGACAGTTCTAAAAAGCTTGACAGTAAAATTTTTCCCTATTCATAATGAGGTCTGGTTTAGCCTCCTCAAAAATTGACCTACACATGATGTCATTGCCCTAATAGATGAATTATCCTGGTTCTAAATCCAGCTATGTTTCTTGAAATATTCACCAGAGACAGAAAGAGTAGAGAAAATATATATTATAAGTTTATTACACTTCAGTTACTTACAGCAATATCCCATCGGTTCCTTTACTGAGAAGGGAAATTCCATCTCCTGCTATAGGCTTCTGTCAGAGGTCTGATTAAGAAGGGGTCAGATGGATGGGCTTTGCTGGGAGGGTTACAGAGAATAGAACCATTGTAGCAGAAGGTGTTTGTGCTAAGGATTTGTTCTGGTTTTTTGCAAGGTACACAGGATTTGCTTCTCCTTCAGTCCATAACCTTCTAAATTAATAGATTTTCCATATAGAATAGCAGTAGACAAGAATAGACAGTTCTTTCACATTTTTCAATAAGATAGCTCTTCTACCCCATATAACTTGCTTCCATCTTGCTCTTCCTTTCCTGATTTGTTTTCCTGATTTTTTAAAACACATTAACATTTAGAACACTTTTTCTTGACTTCATAGAGATCTTGATGGGAGACAGCAAGTTCTGCAAGTTACTGTATTTACTTTTGAGCTCTGTTCTGCTTTAAGTTAGTTCTTTTCCCCCTAAATTCAGAAAAAACACTTTCAATTTCATTTCATAGTTTCTGTCTATTCTAATGGTGCAAAGTCTGTCAATTGAAATCACAGTGAAGACAGGCAAAAAGGACCATATATGGAAAGCATTTTCCAGTTTATGAAATAGATATGTCCATGCACATTTTGCTTGGATTTAAGCATGAGATTTATTTTAATTTCAATAGTTAAAACAACCTAAGTTGTTTGCAAATGTAATAAAGACAGCACTCAGCAGGACTTGGGCTATTCAAGGCAACTATTCAGGGTTATTTCTGAGCAAAATATTATAGTCTTCTACCTAGAATTAATATATCAGCTAATGCATAGGAAGTTATCACCCTTGAGTGTGCAATAAGGGTGACCTTTTATATCTTTCTTTTTTTAAAACAAAACCTTGAGGTTTCAGGCAAAGTTGGGTTCCCTTTTACATGGTGAAAAATGTCCACTAAACGTATAGCTCTAAGGACCCTGGTGCTGATTCAGAAATGAAAATATTCCAAGATGAAGGAGAGACAGTGAAGCTTAAAAGAAGATCAAGAGAGATTTTTCTTAAAAAACCTAGTGAATGTTGTGTTCAAGTTGGATGTGTTGTTGAAGTGTACTTGAAAATTTTCCCATTTGTTTAGTTGTGTAGGAGATTGCAAAGTCATAAACACTACAAGCAAAACATTTTAAATGAAAAGGTTTTTTTTCAAGTTGCTAGCTTGTCCTACATTTTATTTCCAGCTATATCAACAGCATGGGTCTTACTTGAAAATAAAAAAAATTGCATTAAAGCAATTTATGAAATTTATTTTTATTATGACATATGACAAGTAAAGGCAGTAATTTTTTTTTCTCATGAAAAACTGTTAGAAAACAGGATCTAATGGCAAACGATGTTCTCTTCTATTGCTTCTTAACAGCTAAGGATTTCACTCAAGTCATGTACCTTCTGTCCTCAGCTGCACTTTTGCAGTCCTGCTCTTTGTGGTGTATCTAAATGAGAGCACTGATTTTGTATTTGTCAGTAAATTTAAAATTCTGTTGATTGAAAGTTTCAGAATACACCTTTTACAGCCAATTGTCAGAGTCCTACACCTTAATTTAAAGGCATGTGGTTCCAAATGGAGTAGTTAAGCTTAGATATCAAAGCCCTTGATGGAGGCTGTGACAAAAAGTTATGCTTAATAAACTTGTCTGTGAAAAACTAACAACAATGAAAAACAGTAAAAGCTAGTTTATTACAAATCAATTTATTGTAAATTATAAGGGACAATTAGCATTAACCAAGAAAGTAGGTCTTTTGGACTGGAATTGTCAGCTCTTTGACTAATGAAGGGCCACATTTCTCACCTTGTAGTGGGGCAGACTAAGTTGGTTAAGAAGCATAATGGACAACACTTGCATTTTAGGTTTTGGAGTCCTGGTTTTTTATCTAAGAACCACCATGAAATTTAAGAGGTTTTTAGATATTTTGAGTCCTTCAACATTGTATTGTGATTAAATGTTTTTAAGGAGTTTTCTCCTTTCAATCTAGTGCATTTTTCCCTGTTTTTTAAAATTTCTCTTTAGTCTGGGTGTAATTTTGTAGAAAACTCCTAAAATGCCATTGGCAGATAAAATTTCTGTAAGTAAAAGTATTATTTGTTTTTCTTCTAACTTATGATAACAATTAAGGTTTTAAGTGTGTAGAAACACACCCACCCAACAGCTTAGGACAAAAAGAGCAAAACGCATTTTCTCTGCTGAGCCTGTTTGGTTTATGTCTCGGTTGGTGGAGAATATTGCATCTGACCAGAGGCTGTTAAAACACTTTACTTTTAACCTGAATTCATCACTTACGCAAACACTTGATAAACCTGATGAATATTTATAGTAAGCACTTAAAAACTGTATGTATGTAATTTTAAATTGTTTTTATTTTTCTGCCAAATATGTTTTTGTATTAGTCAGAGTAACTTCAAAGAAGTGTTTACAGTGTAAAAGACATGCTGGGGCTTCTTTATTGTAGGAACTCCAGAGCACGGCACAAATTTTCATATTATCCATGCTTATGTGATTTCCTGTTTTTAACTCCTTTACTGTAGTACTGAAAAAAAAAATCCCTTTTTTTAATATAAATTGTTACTTCAGCATCATGAGAATATTTTTATTTTCAGTGACTCTAAGAATTATGAAATATGTGGCAAAACATCTTAAACAGCACATGGAAGGCACTTATCTTTCTTAAGTGACCTTCAGGGAAATCTTTTTATTAGATCAAACTTTACTTGTCCTTTCACAGCCAGTGCAACTTCTTTATTATGACAGGAGCTAGTTTGAGAAAAAAATGCTTGTGCTTAGGCTGGATCTTATTTCTGGTGTTTTTCTGGGTTTTAGTTTTTTTTGATAACCTAGTACTAATGAAGATAGAGCTGTGAGTTTCATTCTCTCTGTGTAAAACGGGATAATCCTACTTTCCTTTTTCACTATTTATCCATTTTATCTACTGACATGGAGAGCTTTTTGGAGCAGTTATTTGCCTTATATTTGTAATTTAACCGTACCAAGCTCAAATATACTCCTGGCAGAAACCACCACATACAGTGAAAATTATTTTAAAAACAAACAGCGATATAGGGTCCAACTAGCAGTAGAACAGATTTGTACTGCTTTACCTTGTATTATTTCCCTAAAAGATACTGGGTTACATCTGTACAGTGCCTCAGATTTCCATCACATTAGGCAGAGGTTTCTGCCTGAGCTGACACTTGTAATGTTTAGTTAGATATTTCTTGGAGAAAAAAACACAGCAGTCATAGAAAAAGTAAATTGTGCTTTATATAAAAGTCCAGCTGTGTGGAGAGGGGGAGGACTTTTGCTCACCTTCTTGCAGTGATCTAGTGACAGCTTAGAAATGTATCTGTAAGCAACTGTCTCTGGATCATGAAGCCTGAAGAAGTAAATGTCTTTTTGTGTGTGAAGCAGTGAGAATTATGCCGTTCAAATCAGGGAACTGACATATCATGCAATATTTGTGTCTGGTATCAAGTCATTAGACCATCTCAAATACTAATGTTAGATTTGCTGGTTTTCCTTCATGATGATTCCATAATTCCTGGAATGCTTACAGAAATTATTCAGTGAGGGAGTGTAGAACCCTAAATAACCTGCATATAGTTACCAGACATTGAAAAATAAAGGAGTCTACCCTCAAATTTTTGTTCAGGGTTTATTTTATTCATTTACCATGCTAAGGGGGGCAGTGATGGTGGTGAAAAGGAATTGATAGAGAAAAAGCAACCAGATCTGAAATTAAAAATTTAGAAAAAAATTGTCTGAGAATTCATATACAAGCTAAGTACACACCACGAAATTGTGCTGTTTCTCCATGCTGAGGTTTTCCTTATGCAATTGCCCTTTTGAGACCCTCCTTGAGACAGATCAGATCCTGAAGCACAGCACAGTGAGCATCAGCCTTTTACTTGCCAAGGACCTTAGGAGGTCATTGAAGTGAGTGAGTTTTTGTATTAGAGAAGTTAATTGTATCCATGAATTGTTATAGGATGAAATTTTGTATGTGCCTTGCCAAATGTGAATACAGCTGTCTGGGAAACAGAGGGTAGAAGCATGTAAGTTCCAGTGGGTGAAGACTGGATATTTGGAGGTTTGTACTCAATATGTAATCTTCTTTTCACTTATAGCCCAGGGTTTTCTGCCTGGCTCTACCACTATCCTTCATAGAACACAGAGAACAAGTGTCTTTTTGACAATCTCTTCAAATTTTTGCTTGGATATAATAATATATAAAATCTTCCTGAATTCCAGTGCTTTGTTTGAGTATTGTATGAACAGCTCTTTTAAATTCCTCTTTTGTGTATTGTTAATAATTGCCCTATTGATTATCTATTTAGATTTTATACCAGTTATATTGATACTATCAGGTAGGATGTGGTAAGAATAATTTGAGATTTTTTTTTTTTTAATTTTTATCTCTGTGTCTCTTAGGGTAGTGCAAAAAATATGATTTATATCAGACAAACCTAGGTAATACTAAAGTTAATATTCTATTTTCGTGAATGATCAGTGGCAGATTGAATAGACATAAAGTAAAAGTGACTGGTATATAGAGAATGGAACCAAGGCATGGTTATACTTTGAGACTTTTTATGAGGGGAATTTGGGAGGGCAAGAGTACAAGTTAAAAAGTGTTCCCTGTAGGCTTACAATAAAATCTTTACTAGTGTTTGTCACCGCAGAACTAGTGGCAGAATTGTGGAACCTTGGGTAAGGCATGTTTGGTTCTAGCTTTGGGAAATCAGGCCATTCTTTGAAAACCACATAAATTTGGAAGTATTGAGCTGGTGACCATTGCTGGTAATCTCCCATTAGACATCTGCATAATAAACACATTTGTTTTGCTGTTTAAAGGATGAAAAATGGTTATTTGGCTAGTTTTGAAGGCTGAGTACTCTGCTTTTGGCTGACAGAGATTCCTCCATGTCATATCTGAAGCTTATGGGCAAGAGAAAGTAGTAAGTTAAGCTGATATTTTGGGATGAACAGAAGTTTTCAGATTTTAGGGCTGTCAGACTAATACTGTAATGAGAACCAGCTTGAAACAAAGGGAATTGAGAATAAAATCATATGTTTCATTTTGCCAGCCTAACAATATTTGGGTTTTGTTGTTTTTTTTTTTTAATTTTTTATTTTTGAACAACTTAAGTCCTGTGGACATATGAGGCAAGGACAGATTGTTACAGCTGTTGAGCTTATATTTTTGGTCTCCTTACTACATTTCCAACAGAAAGGAGAAGGAAATTTAAACTTTGTGTACAGACAAAAAATTATTTAAATGACAGGGGGGGATCAGAAAATAGGGAAGGCTTTGTTCTTCACCTTTTGAAATACAAGCTGTGAACCATTGCTAAAGCTAAAGCTGGTACAGCAGATATATAAGAACTTAATGTATGTGATAAGGTCTATATAGTTCATATTGTGACGGTGGACAGTATGCAAATGTTGATGTTATATCTAGCCTGTGTTTCTTCTGAGGTGCATCCCTGCCACACTAGAGCAGCAAGGACTTACTTTGCTTTTAGTTTCCAACTGCTTAGAGACATAGAAGAATACTACATGCCTCTGTCAGGCTAGCTGTTGGAGTGCATGATGCACTGTTGATCCCCTAGATGGTGTGGCTTGCAATACTCTGATTTCTGCGGAGTTATTTAGGAAAGATCGAGTAAAAGGGTAAAGTGCAGGAGATGTAAATATCAAAGATACATCAAATTTTTACTGTGTACTTCTCTTTAAACAAATAAGCAATAGAAGAGTTAATATCTGGAAAAACCATGTACTAGCCCTCCCAGCAGCTTCTAATATTTCTTAGTGATCATGATTACAAGGCTTATGCAAGATAATTGTTGACTTGTTTTGCTTAAAGGAAGTAATTTTTGTTTTTTTTTCTTTTTTCCCCCAATTTTGTACCCATTCTGCCCTTTAACTGAGTTAAAACTGATACAAGAATTAAGTCAAGGTCTTTGCCATGATAAATTTGCTGGTATGTTTCTGGGCTGTTCAATCATACTGCTGGGAGGGAATATGTGAATATGACTAGTTCTGTCAATACTGAAAAAGACATTCAGCTTGCTTGGGCTTCTCTGTGCAAGTCAGATGAGAGGAAACTGTTCCTTTTGGATCTTACCCGTTCTGCTCTTAATGCTACATGTTATGTTGTCAGTCAATGAACACAGGATTGTTTTGTGGCCAGAAAGAAAGGGAAATTGTTGGGGGTTTCTGCATGCAACAGTGTATAATAACTTCTGGAGCAAGTATTATGGTACTTAAGAGATACTTAACATATAAGAAGTTGGTTTCATTTAATCACCAGTATGGTAAAAAATGAATTTCTCAACTGGAAAAGTACATCTGAACCAAGAAGGTTCTTTTTAAGTTTATTATATCCCCTTCTGCCTGATTTATATATATTGTATCCTTCAATACCCTTTTCTCTTGCTCACCATAAAAATGTCTAATGTTTTTAGGTTCATTTATATCACATACTTTGATGAATAAACTTGTCATCTCTCTCCATGTGCTCAGTACTTGTGGAGTGATATATTGTATCAGAGTTCTAACTAAATACCCTTTTTATTCCTGTAGTCCTTTACTTATTTGCATTCCAGCCTGTCCCAGACAGCTTATTTCTTTTTACCTTATCAGGCTTTTAAGGAATTTTAAATAAGACTGACACTGTGTTACCTTGAGCCATGTCCTTGTTATTTACTTTTGGCTTATGTATGTCAATTCCCTCAATTTGGAATTTTGCTTTATTTCACTTCTGAAGAAAAAATTCTGATGATTCCTAGTAGGAGTGCAATGAATTCACCCCTTGTCCTGTTGCTGTCAGAGGTCAGAATCATCTTCTACATTCAGATGCCATGCTTGTGGCCATTGTTTTTCTTTCCTTTTCTCCCCCGTGAATACCTACAGTCTCATTGAGCTTGCGTACCTTCCTTTAACAGCATCTGCTACATTTCACATGTACTTGCTAATAAATCATTATTGTACATGTTGGTGTTTCCAAATACAGGTCTTGTTCCTTTTCCTAAAATATCACCCAGCTGTAGCTTCTCCTCTTGCTCCTAACAAGTTATCTACGCTTGGCTAATGTGGAAGCCCTCACTCGCTTCCATCCCATGATTTTTCTTACTTTCTTGTTTTTCTCTTCCTTTCATTCCTGTGGTGTTGCCTCCTGAGGACAACTGCGTGGTTAATGCCTGGTCCCATTATCCAGCTGTTAGTGGGATCCTCAATAACATATTCCCACTAGCATGTCTGAATGTGCTGTGCGACAAGTGAAACCTTTGGCAGAACCTTTTGTGAATGTACTGCTTACTATTTTCCCCACTCCTGCACTCAGATATCGTAGTTCAGATAGCACAACAACTCCTTCCCTATGAATATTTGAAAAGCAGTAGATGCAACAGACCATATGCTGAGTTGATGGACACAATCAGAGAGGAGTAGCTTTTTAACACTAGGGAGTGTGTTTGAGCACTAGTTTGTAACACAGGAATCTAATAAACTCTGGAAAGGTAGGGTGCACACCCTTGGAAAATAGTTGTGCACTTGTGCAGCAGGGTGCACCGGTCACAGTAAAAGCAGTTGTTTCTTCTTCCTGTTAAGAACACTGACTGCCAGAGCAAGGACAGTAAGAGGTCTCCATTCTTGACACATTTTATATTTTTCCTTTATACTGCTGCTCAGTTAAGTTTGATTTAAGTCAAGGCGTGGATATAAGTTACACTAAAATACTACTAATTACTACTAATTAAGTAATTTACTTTGTCTCAGATTTGTATTAATGCTTCTGCATACACTAAGGGTCATTGGCAAACTGAAGAAGATATTAATTTTACTTTTTAAAAGCTAGAAATCCCTAAGTGTTTCTGAAAATATGTAGTTTTTAAGGAGTTTCTCATGCTTTTCATAAAAACACAGGGTGGTAGAATCTAACTTTTCTTTGCCACTGTAACTGGGTATTTGTTGGATATGGGCTTCCCAGTAGAAAGGCCAGTGAAGTGCACAATATAGCCTTTTATCTGCCCTTAGGCTTTAACATGGGTTATATTCTCTTTTCACTTGTACACAGCCAAGTGATACTGTAGATATGATATGGTCACTGGAGCATTGCACAAATACATCTGCTGCAAGTTGTATTATGAGGTTCAGCAGCACATCTTTAGTTTCTGATGCTGCTCTATAAAGGTGTAGTTACAAAATTTACAAGCTGGTTTCCTCTTTGCATATCTTTCCTTGCCATCTGTTAGGGAATGAAGGAACTGTGTGAAGGAACTTCCTGTTCTCTTATAATTATGTAGTGAAAATATAAGAATTTCTATTGAACTTTCACAGGTTCTTTGTGGACATCCAAGCATCTGTTATAGAAAGTTGATAAGATACAAGATTTTGTAGCTAAACTAGTTATTTTGTAAAAGGTTTTTCAGGAAAATACTCAAAAATAATGTACATATTTTGCCTTTTGATATTGAATTATGATCTTTGATATTCTACTGTTTCATCTATCTTTTTTAAAGTGTTCAAATCAAATCAAATCCCACATCTGTTTATTTTTGACTTTGGAAAATCACCCAAGAAGAGAAAGTTATCAATACTAAATTCTCCTTTTTGATATATTTAGAATCACCTAATTTTCTTTTAGGAGACCATTAAGTTGATTTTGATACTAGAATTGAGAATCAGAAGTTCCTTCTCTCCCCTTCTTCTATCTTTTGCAAATCTCTAAACCCTGAGTTTACTTAGCCTTCTAAAAATGTGAGAAAAAGCTGTGTTCCTTGTTTTAACGTGAAGTCACAGAGGAAGTTCAGTCCAGATCCATAGTGTTGTTTGGGCACATGATTGGTTTTGAAGAAAATAAAACCTCTTTTCCATGTAGTTATTAAGTTTGGGTGGAAGTGACCTGTCCACAGCAGCCAATGACAGCTCAGAGCTGTACATTCACATCTATCAGCTTCCAGACTTCAACCAATCTACTCTTTACCCTGCATACCATCTCCTACCTGCTAGAACTTTGTGTGTTTTTGCCTGAATTTCCTGCAGCATTGGGATCCAGTACAGTGACCACTGACACTTACTTTCATTAAATGAGGTCGCTAGTAAGGTGGTTATCACTTAGTAGTCCAAGTGCTGAATTTACCACAGTGGTCCAAAGGAAAGACAAGCACTCGATTTAGGTGTATTATAATGCCTCTTAACTGAATGAGACAAAAACACTTGGAAATAAGTCATGGAATAATGGCCATTTTAATAGAAATACATTATATAGAATGCAAAAAATATTATGCTTTTAGCAAAAATGTCACTATAGTTTTATGATCTGCTGCGTCTATGAGTTCATTTTCAAACTCTAAATCCATTTATTTAGGCATTAACTTCTGTCAGTACTGCTTTTGTACATGCTGTTATCTAGAAGGAATTTTCTTTCATGAGACTTTTAAATTATGATATCTGTTAAAAGATGTTATTTTAATGTGTATGTTGCACTAGTTTTTACAAGACAGTAACATATAAGAATAGGGAATGAATGTGCCCAAGGATGCCAGATAAAAATGCTCTTACATGAACTTTTAGTATGCTGCTATGTGTTACTCAACGTTTTTGAAACCAATTTCAGGCATTTTTATTGGAATGGAAAGATAAAAGAAAGGTCTTTATTGCTCAGTGCTATTTCCAGTGACATGAGTTCCAATAATTCTAATCTGACTGTTCCTTATCCTGCAGAATCTGAAAAGTCCATAATTTTCCTAAACTTTCACAACATGGCATATCCCATCCCAGTTTTTACAGAATTTAAAGAAACTGATTTTATTTTGTTTTGGTTTTTTTTTGTTTGTTTCCTCTGGGCTAGCCTGAGGTCATCATTCAGCTGCACTAATTCTGTAAAGAAGTAATGAATAAAGGCATATATTTTCTGTGCTGTAGGTACTGTACTGTTACCTCACTAACTTTCTGGTTTTACATAAAAGCATTTATATGTAGCCACGCAAGGATGGAACTTTTTATTACAGTTTGCTTTATCACAAATGGAAAACATCCTTCTATATGTAACTCTTAGCTGTTAGATTCTGGTGAGGTTTATGTTGTGCTGGCTGTCTTTCCAAAGAGAAAAACATGGCATAATTTCTGTGTTGATATATTTACAGAGCTTAAAAATTATTTGTGTTTACACAGTCAGTGCCCATGTAGTCTGTGTTAACTTCCTGTCATATGAAAGAGGAAACAAACCATTTTAAAATAATCTTTTTTTGGCACCTGAAAGAAACAGAACAAATAGAAGCCTTTTCCTTTCAGCTTGAAATAGTTATCTGAGTTGGTAAACATTATGGTTATCTTGAATCATTAGGCAGACCAAATCTGCATGCTGGATGTTTCACCTACAGATGTTATTTGGTTCTTTTTTCCAGGATATTATATGGGTATCGGTACAACATTTGATAATTCTAAAATATCTAAAAACCTCTTGGTAACTGGAGTTGATAGAAAAATTAGTCACTTTTTTATAATTTGCACTTTTTTGTTACAATTCCCATAATACTTTCACGAAACATGTTTTTCAGGTTTCAATAAAATTCTGAAAGAATTGGAAAATAGGTAATACATAACTATTTTTTATGTGAGACAAATTTATCTTTTATCTACATGGACATTTGGTGCTTTTTATTCAGTTTTTTACCTTCCGTCCTTCTTCCATTTCTCATATAATCGTCCACATCTAGACTTGGCTTTTTGAGTAGTAATAGCATAACCAAGTGTTATCTACACTACTGCTGTCATGCAATAAGAAAAAGCAAAACTTGCTTAGATATCAGGAGAAAGAGCAGCTTGTCTTCAATAACATGATAACCAGTATAGCCAATTTCTACATTATACAATGTCAGCCCATTGTTAAGGTCATTCAAGTTTGTGGGAATCTTTCACCTGCTTTCAGTAGTCTTAAATCAGATCATACCCTAATTGTAACCCTTTCACAAACCACATTTTTTCTGTAATCTTCAGATTGTTTCAGAAGCAGAACAACACAAAAACTGAAACCAAATTTTAAGCAATGGCTCTCTAAAACAATGTATAGTTGCCCATTGGAAGCAGCAGATTATTATCTCCCTGTAATACTGATGATAACCAATCCATTTAACAGTACTCAGAAATAATGAACATTTTTGCTGTCAAGCAAGGAAATAAGCTAGGCTGAACTGCAGAGGTGAAAGAAGACATTTATATGTGGTCTCTATGTTCTGTGTAAACTGTAGTACATTTTGAAAGAGAATAGAAATTGAAACATTGCCGTGATTTTGGACTATGTACAGTTTACATCTGTGCAATGAACTTCCACCATTGCTGAGAGGAGATCTGTAATGAGTTCAAGAAAATTACAGTACCTAGTTCTTGGTGATGAAAATTACAATTAGCAGATTTTTCATGTGCATTTCATTGTGTGATTTGTTTCATAGTACACCACCTGCATATTTCGGTTTTAAAATCTATTTGTCTTAAGACAAACAGTTCATGACTGGAGGCTCTTGTCTGTAGTTCTGTCCAGTAACAAATTAATTACTCCTCCAGTCTACAAAGCAGGAGCTCAGTACTGAAGACCCGAGAGAGCACTGTGCAGAGTGGCATCAGAATTTTCATGCTTTAAGTTCTCAAATTAGAGGTGTGCTTGTTTAGATCCTGTTTTCCAGTGGAAAGGATTGGGCTTGACTGACATTTTGACTTTTTCACAGAAACAAAATGTAGATTCTAGGCTTCTGCAGAGGCTTTTAGTGCACCATTCCAGTAAAGAAAATCTCCAAGTCTTACGGTAATATAGATCTTCCTGATTAATAATAGCCAGAGTATACCTTGGAGGTATGCATGGAGCATCGCCAGAGCTGTGCTGATATTCATTTATTTCTAAAGCTTTTCCATTCTGAAGAGCAGCAGTTCTCACTGACATGAGAGCTCTGAGATTCCTCTTAGTTACCCTTAGACTCCAAATCACTTCCAGCCATTGCTAGCACAGAGAAAGGCAAAGTCACTTGTATTGCCTTCCCTTCCTGGTGGTCATGTTTGCTGCATTTTATTTCTGCATATCTGTGACCTGTGCTTGGTTTGCTTTATGAGGTGCTATGAAATGCCATTCTGAGTTTTCAGCTGTGAAATACCCATATTCTACAGCTAAAAGTATTTCCCTTATATATGCTTTTCACTGTTCTTATCTAATGTGTTTTTAAACTTGAGCTCTAGATTCCTAGGCTGTCTTTCAGCATCATATGAAAATGTTTGCCTAAATACAGGTGTGGAAGTATTTGCACTCAAGTTTCAGAAAGTACCAGTTGTTGTCATGTAGCATGAGAAGTACAATGTGGAGACCTTGCAGTGTCTCCCAGCACAGGCTGTTTGGGCAACACATACACAAAACCCATTCAGGTCTGATGGTTAATGCAAAATGATGACTTATGAGGTGCAGCACAACACTGGATTTTTTGGGTTTGGGCCAATTCCTGAAAAAATTCCCAAGAGCAGCTCTGCAACACATTTACCTTCAATACAGCAAATAGACCTATTAGGATGTACATATCAGGTCTGTAATAGTCATATCTGGACTCTGCATCCAGTCTAACGTGAAATGCAGGGCAAGAGGAAATGAGTCCAGGGCAGGTCAATATGCAGAAGAGCTAGAGCTTATAGGCTGAGATAAACCTGTCCTGATGCAGTGCAGAAGCACAGGGGAGCAGTTGTAGTGAATTTCCTTGTGCTCTGGTTCTGAGGAAACACTGCAGAAACATTTGGATTATGTATGCATGGAGCCAGATTGAGGTTGGCAGGTTATTAGTTTTGAGCTGGAACACAAATGATTGTACTCCTCCAGGAGCCAACTTCGGATGAAATTAAGATTTGTCTGGAGCCCCATACCTAATAGGCTCTTTCAGCTTCTAGGTTTCTTGCATCCAGGTTTGGATAAGGTACCCATCCTAATGTGAAAGGTGAACAACCAGAAATGGTGGTAGAGCACGTGCATTCATGGGCAATAGCATTCAATAAATGCACAGACTAGTCAACATGTATATTTTTTTAATCCAGAATGCTATCTCCACTCAACTGCTACTGCTGTAATGATGGAACTTAACAACATACTACTGATTTATATGAATTTTAGGATTTTTTCCTAGCACCTTCCTTCATTTCACATATATTATGAGGTCATAGAAACAAAGACTCAATTGAAATGAATATACACAATGGGATAGAGTTAAGGTTGCTGTGGGAATGTCACCTCTGAATTTCCTGCTTTTGTTCTGATCAAACTATGGAATGAAATCTTTCATTAATATTAGGTTTTAAACATTCTTTAACATAATTAAAATAATTTGTTAAACTTAACCCTTTAGATACAGGTACCCTGGAACAGTCAACTTTTATATGTGCACAGTAGTATAAAGGGTTTTCTTCCTAACTAACTCTGTTCATAATAACATGGTACTGAGCTCTTACTGAACCTGGACCCAATAAATAGATTTTTATTTTTGCTGGAGAAAATAAACGGTCAGCTGTAACAGAATTTCTGTATAATATGGACTATAAATATTTACAACTTAAAGAGTAAAAAGATTAGGAGTTGTTGTGGGGAACTTTTGTTTGTTTGTTGTTTTGGTTTTTGTGGGTTTTTTTTGTTTGGGTTTTTTTTTTTTTTTGTATGGTACTGGTATAGATTTCCTTGCCTGAAATACAAAAGTGTGAAAATTGTCCAGTAAAGACTGTATCAATTCCTTCAGATGTTGTAATTTTTCTGTTTCTATAGTACCTTGCTGTACAGCAGGGTTCTGATGTGACTGATAAAATAGGTGATATAAATATTTATGGGCAACACAAACAACATTCCTCTTTAGTACTAATATAGTTTCTATTAAATTCTGTGGATCGTTCTTAGACCTAATGAAATGTGTATATTGATGGCATTTAGGACACGAGATGTGCATCACATTCCATCAGAATGTAGAGGGAGCAACAGTTTTTATGTAGTAAATAGACCTCACTGGAAACATAGAGTTAAAACAAACAAAGCCAAAACTATCCCAAAGCAAAGCAAAAGGCCTGTTTTTTTAATGCAGACTGCATTATTTGTCTGGTCTTTTGTTTGGGTTCATATCTCCAGGTATTCAGGGTAGATTCTGGGCAATTTTGGTTTCTCCAAATACCAAGGATAAGATCTGGCCTTAGGAAAGTATTCAGTGGTGACAGACTTTGGTAGGACTAAGGGTTTTACCCAAAACAGTTATTTTGAAATTCAGGTAGTGTGATTTTTGTATCAGTTGATATTATCATTGAGTGTGCAGGTTTTGGCCCACAATAAACGACATAAGCCAGTGAGTATTTTTTCAAGTTTCTTAATTGCTTTTAGACTTTCATTTCCCACATAAGGAAATTTGACTCTGACTTGTGAAAGCAGGCTAACTTATCTGGCATAACCCCTTTTTTTGAAAAAGGGTAGTCAGTCTTCGTATCAGAAAGATAAGCCTGCAATTCAAATCAGTTTTCCAATGGCTCTTCTGGAGACCGATTGGTCTGCTCTCATTTGATTGTACTTACAGTTGAAAGGGACCCAAGTCCCTCCCTCCAATAGAGGGAGGCTCTGTGAGAGTCACTGAAACTTTCCTTGAAACTGCTTCTGCACTCACAACTTTCCATTATGTACAAAAGGTGTAGAGACCCCATGGAGAGTTGCTTGAGATCACATAATGGTTGAATTTTTAAATTTATGGCCAGCAAGGGAATACATTTGATTTTTTTCTCAGGGCAGTTAACAGCATTCATTTTCACCTTTAAGTTTGGGAGATGGTGTGTTCTTCTTACCTTGAGATAAGACCTGAGCTGATTTTGTTCACATAGATGTACATTGGAAAGAATTTCTGGTTTTAATTCAGGAATGAATGCTAGCCCTGGCTTTGTAGACATCTATTAAAATCGAGTGTTTATGTTTAATACTTTAGCTTTTATGTATGTATGTATGTATTTATTTCCATCTCAGACTCTTTGTGTGTGCAGGTATGTGCCCTCTAGATCCTTCCCTTTGCAGGAGATTCTACATAGTGAATTACTGAAGGACAGATTTCAATTTCTCTGAAATTCATGCTGCTTGCATTTTGCATCACATGGAGCCATGCAGGCAGCTGGTAAAACTGTGTGGGTGCTCAGGAACATGTTTTCAAAGAAACTCTGGTTATGCTCTGTCATAGTCACCTCATCCATGCAAGATCAATTAAGAGCAGTTTCATAGTTCATAGCTGTGTATGGACTTTCAAGTATAAGGGACTGAATATTCTGTAGGTAAACTTCCCCTAAAGGAGCATAACCTTTATAGCAACAGCCTAACTAACAAGAGCAAAGCTGTGCTACTGAAGTTGCATACCAAATAATAGAAAGAACATCTTTTTCACTTCCCAAAATGATAGTCACACTTTCAGCTGTGGAAACCAGCAGAGACAGGGAGTTGGACATATTATTTATGCATACTATGAGGAAGATTTTTCCTTTGTACTGATATTTTTTATTTACTATTCAATTAGTTGCCTTGTATTTGGGAAGGCAACTAATACAAATATATTTGTGTGACAGTTTACTACGATGCAAAGTTCCAGCAGTCTGGATTGCTTCCAAGGGCATTTTGGGAGCAGGAATCTACTTTTAGGACTCAACTAAGACATCCTTCACTAGTCTTGTCTCTTGCATACATGCATATATCATGATCAAGCTGTCTGTCCACCTGTCTATCTGCCTACCTGTCTAAATCAAATGTCTGCAAATGTACATGTAGACCTAGCTAGCAAAATGTGTTGCTTTCTCAGACAAAACCTTCAGGTTTTGATTGGCTGCTGTATCAGTAGACTGGAATACTTACAGCTGTCCTTGGAGGCCTTCTATAAAACTGCAGGTGTTCAGCTTTAGCAAATAGTTCTTATTATATGGATAGACTTTTGGCAGCTAGTAATGATGTTTCCTGAAGTTGAAAAATTATTTTCTACCTTACACGCTGGTTTTACATTACTGGAATGTTGGAGGGGGAACCAAATACCTCTCATCAAGTAGTACTGAGACTGTTTTTGTTAGTTGTATATATTTTCTGATTTGTATATTTTATACTGGAGTGCAATTTTTTTCCTTAACTGTTGTGGTCAGATTTCAAATCTCTTCCAGCAAAAGTAAAATTTTGAGGAATTAAGGAAGTGTTTGCCAACAGAGGGTTTATCTTCCTTTATACAGAACTAGCAACTGGCTTGCAGTCAATGTACCACCAAGCCCTGAGGTGAGGGAGCATTGTAAAGCATTTAAAAATATTGAACACTATAATAGAATACTTTTAGAAGCTTTCTTTTCTTTTTTGTATCACTGCATAAGGCATATACAAAGATTTTATGACTACATATTTAACCCATTCTGTACCACCATCATATAGTGCTGGAAGAAAATGATGGATCATTGGGTAAGAATCGCTCTTTCAGACAGTGAGATTGGTGGCGTGCAATATGACACTTCTGGGGAACTGTAGGTTAATTGCAGGGAGTTAAACAACTTATTAGAATTGTATTTGTATTTTATTTAGTTATCCAAATGCTTGACTGGATAACTTGGTGCTCACATTTTCTTTAATAAGCCTTCTTGACCTTTACAGTGTGAATCAGTACCTGAAGCCTGGTGGCTCAAGATTCTCCTCTCCTAATTTTTATTTATTTCCCAAATAATACCCTGTTGAAGTAGGGTCATTTGAGTGTTTTAAGTGTAAAATATTGAGTATCAATGTACAAGATTGAGTCTCTTTAGACACTGTAGGCATGTCTCAAGTCTATTAAATCAGAATGCTTCCTCAGGGAAAGCATTGATCCTTTAAAAAGGAGTGCTGGGAAGTTGTCAGAATCCTCTTAAGGGTTTACAGGACACTAAACATCATGTCAATTTTGTATCGATATCTTTGGATGTTATGTGAATTATTATAATGAGGTTCTGAAACGGTAGAATACTTGGGCTTCAGTTCCTTTTTTNAAAAAAAAAACTGACTACAAAGTAAATGGGAATTTCTGACTTCAATAAATAGGGGCTGTGCAAGCCAACTCAGCGTGCCCAGGAGACCATCCAAGATCTGGAAGGGAATAAAAGGACTGAAGGTGCTTTTAATTAATTTTGTTTATTTTTATTGATTTGCTCAGTCTTTGAATGCATAGTTAGTTTGTTTGTCAAATGTAGTCCAGGAAAAAAGCTCTATGCTTTGCCTGCTGTATGTTTGAAACTTTTCAGAAACAAGAAGACACCAAGTGCAGCTATTAAGTATAAACCTCAAACTCTAATATCATTTTATCTGATGCTAAGCCACACTGCTACAGACATGAGTTACTGCTGATGGCATAAATATGTCCATATTTATCATAAAGTTCCTCTTTGTCTCCTTGCCTGTATTCCCTCTCACGTTTCTCACACCCATTTGCTCAGAGTTCTCCAGGTTTTTTTCATCATATGAAAGTATCGTTTTCAAAGGCTTTTGCTTCTTGCATCCATGTCAGCATTGCAGATTAGAATGTGGCAGGGAATACCTGGTTGCATACTTCCTTTAAACCTGAGCCAGTAGCACTGCAAAATGTTAGGAAGAGTACCCTTTCATGTCACACCATCCACCACTTAAAAGTGAAATATTTGTTGATGTAATCCTATTTTCAATCTGTAGAGGTCACCTGTAATGCACTGCTCTGAGGATAAATGCCCAGTACTCTTTGATGTTAGAGGTTTTTCTTTTTTTTTTTTTAAGGCATGTTTAATGATATTTTGTTTTGCCAGGATAATGTGTTGAAAATTTTGAAGATTTCAGCTGGTTTTAAACTGTTATTAACTTTTCATTCAATTGTTAACAATCCTTTCCAAACTGATATTTTCATTATTTCAATATGCTTCAATTTTTTTTTTTTTGAAAACTGAAAACTTTGAGGTAATCTATGATGCAAGATGCAGTAACTAGCTTCTAGATGAAAGTACACTAAACCAAATATATATTCCCTTGGTAATCAGTGACAAAGATAATACTGATTTCACTTGGAGAAGGATTGCATCCTGCCAGTACATCATAGAGGAATGAAATGGAAACCTTAGTTTATAATGTAGTACTTGAACAGTTGTGAAACTCACATTCAAGATCTTTTTAAAATCCCTTTAAATACACTATTGGTTTGTATAGGCCATACTATTTTTCCCCAGTAAAAGGGTAGAATTATATTTCATAGATTAGCTTCACCTGCTTTTGCTAGGATGGGCTTTTTTCTTCATAATCCTGACTGATACCAGTAGATGCAGGTTGGCAAAGGCTTGCTGTAGCCCAGATGGGCTTTTGGGTATGCCTGCAGATTTGGCACATTATAGCAGGAATTTCTTATCTGTGACTCTGTCTGTTTTAGTAGCAGAATAAACCACTCCACCTGTAAATTGTTCAGCAGACAACTTTCACAGTGCTAGAGCTGCACATGAATGTTAAACACTTTGGTGCACTTTTCAGAACTGGGCTCCCTGCTTGCCTAATGTGCAGCAGTGGCTCTTTGCTTGTAATTGCTCTGTTTCCTGACCCAAGTAGTCATGTGGGGAGTTCAAGTTAGGTAAACAAGAGCAGGCTGACATAGAAAAGGCTTAATTTCACTAGATTCTACACTGAATCCTGTCTTTTTATTGTTAATGCCCTTTTGTTAATTTTTGTTTCTTTGTTTCATCTGCCAGAGAGTTCAGCTGGCAGCAGGGAAAGTTTCCTGAGCTGACTTGGCCTGGCAAATGGTTTTTAAAGGCTGTTGCTGCTTCAGAAGGAACCCACTTTCCAGGACTCTGTCACTTTCCTTCTCTTGATTTTTGTGTTCAGTCCTGTCCTTACCATTCCCCACATATGGTACGCACAGTTGCAATGACTTGCATCTGTCCAGAAGTGTGACTTTCTTAGAGCTGATTCTCCTGTTCCTTTGTGCATGAGCCAAAAAAGGACTGTGTTTTATACAAGGCTGCCAGCACCCTTCTCCCAAGAGAACATGTGTGGTCCCTCACATTCGTCTGAATTCTCACTAACCCCAAAGATCAAGAATGTTTAGACTTCTTCCTGTCTCTGGTGGCCACCACTATCAAAATGACTTTGTCTGCCCAGAAACTTAAAACTTGCTGCTATTACACTTCCAGTTCTATCAATGATAAACTGTGGAAAACATCAGTGTCATATATTGTATTTAACATGAGAAGCTGTTTGACACAGTGTATCCTTGAAATGTTTATAGTGAGTAAGCAAAACTTTGAATTAATTTAATAAAACCTCCCTTTAACCTCAGAAATGGAGCCTGTACAATGAAGTTTTATCTCTCTCAATGATGTTCACTCATTTTTGAAGGGCCAAGCTCTACATAATAAATGTAGGCGAGGAGACTCTCTCCATTTTATTATATCCTTTCATAGAATTCCTATAACATTGAGGTCAGTTGGTATTCCTGCCCTCTATGTTTCATTCCCAATGGCTCCTGTTTCTAAGGAGAGTACTGGGGACAGGAAGAAGAAAGTAGAGTACATTGCAAACTGATTTTCCTTAGGAGGTGGTTTATTACCTGCTTAATTGCTGTCCTTGTTGGCTATTCATGTTGTTTTTTTGAGAAAGAACTCTTATTTGATAGATCTTAACAATTCTCTGGTCTGTGAGCATTTTGAAGCTTGTGTAAAACACAAGGCAGTATTGGAGACAAAGGGATGTGATGTCTTTGTGACTTGGAGAATGTGAGAAGGAAAGCTGCTCAACAGCTCTGGAGGAAACTACTAGTTTGTTATGAGAGGGACCAGAATGGTTTTAAGAGAATGTGGCAAAGCAGAATTTTCTTAGTCCTAGTTTCACCTTACTGATACGTGTCATTATCTCTCCCTGAGCTTGTGCTCAGGCCAAGGGGAGGTGGGCCACCGGATGGCCAAAATTTCTATGAAAAACATCCTTAGATGCAGCTGAAGTGATATTGATGGTAGTTGCTTCAGTGCTCCTTTTGGCCTGCATTCCAACCACAGGAAAAATAGCTTTAAATTAAATGCTACTCAGATATTCATATTTTTGATGTTTAGCAGTTCTCTATAATAATAGCTTAACAGAGCATGCCAAAGAACATTAAAAGACCTTAAAAGAGGTCCCTAATGTTCTCTGATATGGAACATTAATGGACCTCTTCCTCTCACTTTATCCCAAGCCACCAGTAGAGGCAGCAAAGGAATACTTCAGCGTGCTTCTGTATGGGAGTGTTACATGAAGTGGGATTGATTCACTTGCATTGAAGAAGTTCCAGATGGAAGTTGCAGGCTGAAAAATTGGCATGAGAGTATGCTGGAAAAGTATCTCCATGTATTTGTCCTCTGTAAAACCAGACATTCTTCTGTTGTCTACTGAACTGCATGGACTTTTGATTTGACTTGGTCCAGCCATTCCTACTTCTTAACATGCACTACATGTGAAAAAAGGAAATCAGCCATCGAATAAGACAGACAGCCTTGTCTTAGGTGAAAATTTGCTCCTCATTTTAAACAAATTAGCTAGTGCCTTCCTCACTTCAGTTTTTTAGCCAGATGGATTTTTTCAGTGGAATCTTCTATGTAACACATGTATGATTTCATTTGCTCCTTACAGGCCTCCTCTCAGGCCATAATTCTTGATTTCTCCTAATTAGTTGCTGTGGAAATGATTATGTCATAAACACAAACAATGGGAATATAAGGAGCAGATGAATTCTTAAGAAGGAAAAATTGTTTTCCTGTAAATGACAAAAATCCCCCCAAAAACCAACAACAAAAAGGAGAGGCATTGTAATACTTTCTGCATTCTCTTTCATCTCGGATTTTACAGTACTTCTTAAGCATTAATACGTTAAAAAATTTTGAAAAGCTGCTGCAGAAATGCTGTTGAAACCTTCAATCTTAGTTGTCCTTGGTAACTCATGATCAAATCATTGTTGCAAACTGAGCCTTTGCTCTGAGAGATGACCAGGTTCTCCCCAATGTACACATCATCACTAGTTATAGAGATTCTCTTGACCAAGTTATTTACACCTGTGCAGTCCAATTTGCTTCAATCCCTTATGCTTATCCCTTTGCCTTCGGATTCTTTCCCTTTGAGATTTGTAGTCAGTTCCAACACTTTCAATAGTGTTTCCTTACTGTTGCTGCATTATGTAAAACAGTAAATAATTGTATCAAAGGAGTACAGGGTGGATGGAATCTGCAGCTGTATCAATCTCAGCTAGGTTCTGCATGACTATTGGGTGAAAAATCAATAAAATTCTATATTTTTTGCCATTGAAGTCAGCACAGGTGGCCATGTATCCTCTGGGAAATGAAATCCATCGCTCTATTCAAGCCCACTGTAGCGATGTTCTCATTAAATGCTCAAAATGGGGCTTGTGTAGTGTGTAGGCCATGTGAATTCACATGTGGATTTCACCAAGGGAGAAGCTCGTTGAGTCAGAAGATGCCTTTTTGCATAGTCACTTTTCAGAGTTGTGCTATATTTTTGGCATTCACAACACCTCTGTCGTGAGTATGTGTAATTGGTGCCGTTTACAGATGGAAAATCCAAGGCAAAGAGATATTATATTACTTGTCTAAAAGAGCACAGTTGGTTAATGGCAGAGTGAACGCAGAGTTCAGGATTTCCAACTCTGTCTCCTAGATTCCATAAAACATTTCTAGAGCAATATTGAAGTGATGTAATGTGTAAACAGAATTGTTTCCAAACAAAAATATCTGTCAGGTTTCATTAAATATCTGCAACAGCTCTTTAAAGATGCAAGAACAGATTGATTTTAAATGTATCTAGTCTTTCCTTTAGAGACGAGAAGGAAGACATGCTTAAGTGTTTAAATATTTCAATATCCCATTGATAAAAAAATTGTAGATATTATCCTGCTCTCAGCTGTAGAATAGGGAATCTACATGGCTTTTAGGCTTCCAGCTAAAAAGTTTTTTGAAACTGAAGCTGTAAGCACAAGTTAGTGTAGGACATTATTATCAGCTGCCTGCATCTGTTATTGGAACTATGCAATTATACATTTCCAGCATTGCCTTGCAATATACCAATGGCAACTTTATAGAACTCAAACATGCACAAGAAAGATATGTGAAGAAGGGCAAAATGCTTTTGCATAGTTTTTATATTATTCACACAACTGGAATGTGTACAGCATAGTACAGAGTGTAACAAGAGCAAATGCTGAACCACATCAAGCTGTTCCCTTGTCGTGCATGTCATTTAAATATCAAATCTATAAGGGCGTTTGCTGTGTTCTTCACACACAGAAAGACCACAACTAAGTGACTTAAAAGTATCCCATGAGTTTTTAAAAATGCGGACAAACAACTCTCTTCTTTTTGATAATTACAAATACATTGTTCCACTCTGTTGGTTCTGCAACATCTGGTGTTTTATAAAGCATTTTAAAATGTCATCTCCCTTCCCCATTTGCCCACACCCTTCCCACTGCACCTTAACCCCAGCATACCAAGAAACTTCAATTTGTAAGGAAATCTGTGGAAAATCTTACAAAACAGAGTTAAGGAATTGTGTCTCTATAGATTTGAGCCATTCCTTAAATTAACAAGGAAGCTGAGTCAGCAATATTACTGTATGGAAAGATTTCCATGAGGAAGAGGAAAAAGATTCTGGGCTGATTCAGTGGAAAGGTGTTATTAAATTACTCTTTCAGAAGAGATTACTTAGAACATTTTGCTTGGTAGTGTTAACTTGATAGTCTTGGCATTAAGTCTTCATAAAAAGATCACAAGGCAGTTTCTCAAGAATGAAAGACTGTAATCCCCCTTGTCAGTCCTGGTATGTGTCCAATGTTTGACTTGTAAATTGAGTGTAGTTGCTTCACAGTTAGCAAGTTAGTGAACTTTGTAGTTTGTTCTTCAGGATGAGCTAACAGGTTAAGGAATCAAAGTGGATGAACAATAAGGCCATTACTGTGTACCATTTGTCCATAATCCGAGTGTTTTAACATTTTTCATAGGCGTTCTTGTCAGTCCATTGCAGCATACAGTGAATAGAATATTTTGAGAAGTAGGATGTGAGTAAAGGTACGAATCTAATAATATAAAAATAACAGCAGAAAAATCCCTAAGCAAGGCATCCCTATAAATATCATGAGCTGTGGGAGGTCATCTTGCCTAATTTTAGCTATCAGTTAGGCATATGGTCTCAGCAGGTTGTATAGCCCCCATTTTCAGTGAAAAGGAGTGGGAACACCTCTAGGTGGCACTTCATCCCTCATGTCTAGGTGAGACTGGGTGCTTACTTTCAATCTAACTAAATTTGGATGGGTTGTATCTCACCTTTATTACTCAGCACAGAGGAAGATGTGTCACAATCCCATGCATTTAAAGTAAGACTTATTTCCTTAGCTCTTGAAGTCCATGGAAGAGAAGGTTTCTTCTGTATCTAAATCATGAGGGTTGAAGAAGGGTCTCATGAACAGTTTACTCAGTGAAGTCGCCTTTTTCATAAATGTACTGTAAATGTGTGTCAAATCCTAAAGTAATATATGTCTATCTACAGGCAGAAGGCTATGTTAAATGATTTGTATTAGTTTCTTTTTACATAGCTGGAGAAAATTGGCAAAATTTTATTCACAGTGACAGAATGTCATGTGAAAGTATGTTTTTAAAAGGAGACTGACACACTATATAGATGATTTCTGATCATGTTCTAGGTGATTAGGGTATGCAGTGTTTTGTCCTCATGGCCACACTGGCACAGCACTTCTCCACCTACTGTAGATTAAAATTACCAAGTAGTATGAGTGTCCTAGACAAAAATTTCTCAAGAGGCTGAATAAAAGTGCAGTGTTTGAGAAATCTTATTCCAAGTTCTGTGTTGCCTTAGGTAGAATGTTATTAGTATCCAAGGAGATGCACTGGGACCTTGTATCATTAAACTTTTTCATGTCTGTTTTGCCAGAGCTTGTGACTGTCAGGTAAGTAGGGATGCCTTTACCTGCTTTTCTTTTACTAAAGCAAGTAACAAGCAATGAAAGTACAATACAGTAGCACTGTTTTCAGCATGGATTAGAAACCAGAACATCTGTTTTAAGCTCACAAAGAAGTTTGTACCTGTGTGCTGTCATCTGCTCTCCTTTCTGTTACAGTTAATTCCTTATGATTTTCCAGTTTGTGCTGCATTCAGACTTTCATTTTCCTAGCAACATATACTCTTTATAAAGAGCATCTCTTGTTTAAATTAACAAAACAGAAATGAGAGGGATTACTTTTACTCCCTCTAAATAAAATAAAGGGGGAAGTTTTGGACTGGAAGATGCATTTTTGCAAGTAAAGGCATATTAGAACTGTTCATGAGTATATTTAGGTTGAAAGTTAGAGAGTGAGGCAGAACATTTTCATAGGGGTAGTGGACACAAGCATTCTGGCTACAACTGAGATTGATAGCTTTAAAAATGGGTTTATGGGAAAGTTATGGTCTTGAAGTACAAAGGCCCATATATGGACACTAAGGTAGAAAAGAACATAATGAGTTTTTCTTCTGAGAAGCCTTGGTCTTCTAAATTCTTGGGTAAATAATGCTTTTTTTATAGTTTGTGTGTATGAACTTTGCTAGCTGCAATCTTGAATCAGACAGTTTCTACTCTTTAACCTTTTATTCTTGTTTTTTGTGTTCTCTTCTTTACTGTGGTGAGCCACTCAGATGATTGTGATACCAGCAGTGTTCCATCAGTTTTGTGAACCCAAATCCTGTTACTATGCAAACACTATTTCTGAAGCCCTAGAAGTTTAAGAAATAAAAGGAAATGGTGTTTCCCTTTCAACCATTAGCCACGTGACCTTTTGTTCTCACATGGTTCAGTCCCTCTTCTGTACATGACTTCCACTTGGGACTTTTTGGCTTTTGTCCATTTTATTTTAGTTAGCATTTATTTCACACATCATTATGAGAAGCACTGGTTATGAAGATATGCAGCTCTTGTCATAACAGAAGTATTTTGTATGCACCTGCAATTTGGCGTTTGTGTTCGGGGAATATTGCAGAGTGAATAAAAAAACTGAGATAATTTAGGGGGTTTTGGCTCCACCTGCTATGGAATTGTGTTTTTGGAGGAAGGGCGTTGAGGTGGTTTTTCTTTAGGTTGGTTTTTTAGAGGTTTACTTTTTGGGGATTTTTTTTTCCCCAAGAACAATCTGAAGGTGTGTTTATGGTGTTAGGGAAAAGGTACATTGTAAGTTACAATGCTATAAGCAGAGAAGAAAGGAAAATCTGTAAGACAGATGGCTACTAACATGATGTAAATACCCTATTTTTAAATGTAAGGGGAAAAAGGTGTTCCATATATAGTCTTCAAGCTGGAAGCTTCATGTTTGTAATAGTACCATGACAATGTGCAAGTATTAATCACTTCCTGTTTGCTGTTTGTAACAGCAACATCAAAAAAACCCTGTTCTCAAGAAGATTTATATTCTTGTTGCTTTTGATCCTCTTTCTTCAGATGCACCTATTCAGATACACTGAATTCCTTAAGACCACCCTAGCCACTTTTGCTACGTGTGTGCAAATAAAAGGACGTGTAACCTGCTTGTACCTGACCCCTCGGAAGCCCCCTGGGGCATGAAGCTGTTTGCCACTGTGCCCAGTGGTCCCACCACCCCTTCATCACATGCTGGAGACAAGAAAGGGGAGGGTGTCAGGGTGTGCTGCAGCTGTGCTCGGCTAGGTCTCAACCAGGTGCTCACAGAATTAGGGAGCTATAAATGGCTTCCTGATAGCATTCCCCAGCCTGTCTTCTCTGAGTGAAACTGCACAGGAGAGTGTCTGGTCTGACAGCACTGAAAAAACAACAGATTTGGCATTGAAACTCTTCTTGCTGCTCATTGCAGTCAAATGGCTTTAGAATGAGAATGAGCTAATGCTTCAGCAACTGCAGTGAAATTAAGAGTGCGGTCTCATGTATCCATGTTAAGTGGAAAGACAAACAATTTGAGTTATGTTAACAATGCCTCCGTAATGGAAAATGTTGATAATTATGCTGGTGGGAATTTTCTCTAATTGATCTTCTGCATCAAGGAACTTTTATTGGAAACTGATATTTCACACTTTCATACCATAGTGATTGTTACTTATTAAGTGCTTTTATATCATGATGCCTGGGAGTAAAGGGTTCCCAAATACATGTTACTGTTACTCCAACTTGTCAAGTAAGTTTTTTCATTATGTGGTGTGACTGGAAAATGATCTGTTGTGAGCTTTGCTTTATAGTTTAATTCAAGGTAAATTTAAAAAGTAGCTTCAATTTTTTTTTTATTAGTTTTACCAATTCATTCAGAGATTCTGGTTTTTTGGGGGAAGGGAAGAAGGTTGTTTCTGGGGTGAGACTTGCTTGGCAAGTAGTCATGGTCTATTTTTGTTGAAAACTTAGTGTCAAGACAGGACTCAAGTTGCAGTAAAGTAGCTTATGGTACGAGGTAAACTGTATATTTCCATGGAATATATCCTGTGATGAAAGCTTCTTTCTTAAGTAGTCACTCTCTAAATAATGCATTCTTTCCAGACACTGTTGCTATTTTGTTCTTTGTCAGGTAATTACAAACTTGCTCCTCAGAAAGCAAAAAAAAAGGAAAGTAAGAAAAGAAAAAAAAAGCCACACACCTACGGGAAGGCTTTTAAAGTGTAGGTCCTGATTGATCTGGTTTAATCTTTGCGTATATAAATTCTTGTGTGTTTTGAGAGCTTGTTTTTCAAATTTGAGCACCCGTCTGTATTTATTTCTCTGAAACTTTTTGCATCTCTTGTATTATGAGAAAAAATGAGAAAAAAACAATGCTGGCAGTGAGTTTGTGTATATAAGTTAAAGACTTTTTGAAATGCATGATTTTTTGGCAACTGTGGTTCCTGGTTTTAACTGACAAGCTATTACCGCCCTCATAGAACAGTGCCCCAAAAAAACCTAACAAGTTTGCAAATTATGTTTGTGAATTCATTCCTGAGTTTGAATATGCTTTATCTCCAAATGGGCCTTTAGAGAACAATGTAATTTTTCATGTACCATCCTTATTGCACAAAAGAGTCATGAAACAGATAAAGAGAGAAATGAAGGGAAGATTTAGGGAGAGGATGTGACTCAGGGATTTAGGATCCTACCAGATCCATAGAGCAGCCCCAGAAAGAGAATGACGTCCAGCTGCTGCAAACGGGCAGATGGAGACGAGACCTAAGATGAAGAAAAAGAGTGAGCAGAGGAATAAATGTGGTCAGAAGTGGAGGGCATAGTTAGTCCTTTATGCATTTCAGAAAAAAGGAGAGAAGCAGTTGGATTTGGGAATGAGTAAGATCCTAGTGAAGACAAATGAGGATTGCTTCCCAGAGTGAGAGGATTGTTTGCTGGGCCTGATTTTTTAATTTATTTTCAGTGAAAACAAAGATACAATCCTTTTTATTTCCTGCAGTCAGGTATGTTTAATGCTGTCACCCCAAATAATTTTTTTTATGAGTTTTAAAATACTTTTAAAATTCCTTCATTCTCTTTAAAGATGAATTTCAAAATGGAAATGTAATTTGAAAGCATCCGCTCTGGAATTTGTCTAATTGATATGTGTTGGGTTTTGTGGGATTTTTTCAGTCGAATATTACTGATTTCAACCTGAAAGCACTTTCAGGTGGGCTGAAACTAATACATTATTCACTGAAAGCACTACCCAGCTGTATAAATCATGAAATATCTTGGTTCTTTTTTCAGAATGAAAATCTGTGTGCATTGCATAACTGCTTTCAAGTCTTTTAGATACTGTCTAATCCAAGGGGTCTTGAATCCAAGCTGCAGTTCTCAGCCCCTAATTGCATGCCAAATACCTGTGTCATTTGAGAGTTCAGATAGTTTGTTCATAGTCAGGAAAAGAGTTCCAGCTCACACTGTGTTAAAGATCATGGATTTCTTTTCTGTTTCCTTCCAGAGTCAATTTTATTTGTTGTAAGTGCTGAGTCATACCTTTTATTTGTTGTAAGTGCTGTTATAAGTAAGGGTCTTTGTAAAATGAGTCTCTTTAAAATGGAAGCATTCCTAGTTATTTATGAAAAGATGTCTAAATTTCTTTGGCTTGATCACAGTGAAAAAATTAGAAATAATCCCTTTTTTTTTTCCTGATGACTACCACGAGGAGGCACTGCAGCCTGCTTTATGGAAGGATTTTTTTAATTATTAAAAAAAAAANTTAAAATCATGAAAGAAAATGAGTCTTCTAAACAAACAAACAAACAAGGTTATTTTAGTGATAAACTGCATGTTGCTGACTGAGTGCTAGCAGCATCCTTCTCTTTTCTTATAATTGTCCCTTGGCACATTCATCACCCTGTGCATCTTAGAGGCCTGTCTGATAATCTTTAGCTAGTTTTAAATCACGACTTTCTCCATGTGCAGGCCACATGTTACAGAAGATACTGAAAGTTCATGTGTGCGCACACACTCACAAAGGCTTTAAACCACATATACCACAGGTATAATAATACCACAGGTATCTTTAAAGGGCACATGCTAAGAGGAAAAGTTAATAGGGTGTGGTACAGGAAGGAGTGTCAGAGCAAAACCAAGTTGTCAGATATTCATAAAGGTTGTACAAAGTTAGGAGAGAATTCTGATTTCTCTATGGTACGTTTCTTCACCAAGACCATGTTGTCATTCACAGGCAAATTGGAGCCACTTGGGAAAGGGTGTTTGTCACTAAGACCATTGCCTGTAGGAATTATGGCAGGATATTTGTGATAGTTGTTGGAGTAGGACATGTTTTTGGTGACATAGCATTGTACTTGCATTCAAATTATATGGCTAATTTGGACCTAATTCCTGTAATCTGAGAACGAAGAATCTGGTAAGAGTGAATGCCAGTGCTACTGAACACAGCAAGTTCTTTCCTGGATTCTCCACTGAATATCTTTGCTGTGCCACATCACTCCTGCAGATTGCCATGATATGAAACAGAATAAAATTGGGGGGCAGTTGTGTCACTTGTGTGCACACATGCATGGTGTGCTCACATGCACTGTATACACTCTTACCAAATTTTAAGATTTGCTTCCAGTTAAAATTTGAAGATGATAGAGCCTGTTCTTCCTCTTCTGTGCCGGTGAAATAAAATGTAGGCTTTCACCTGAACATAAATTTTGTATTTATTTTTAAATAGCCTTCAGGTAAAAATAACAAATTCTTGCAAAAAATAATAAACTTTGTTTCTCATACTCACTCACTTACTAGTTAGCAGCATTAAAAAATCAAATTGAATTTACCTCAAGTATGCAAACAAATTTGTAGCTTTTCAGTGACTAGAACAAGAACTATGTTATGTGTAAGTTTCTTCTAAACAGCCTTATCTCTGACTTCAAACAATTTTTGTCTAGAAAATCTGACTGCAGAACAGCTATGTTAGCATTTTGCAGTTTTTTTGTCTGGCACTACTCAGGTAGTGAGGAAAATAAAAATCCTCACTATGTTTGCAGTAGATTTTTCACCAACTGAAATAAAAGAGAATACTTGTCAGTTTATGTGATAGTTGTTCAGGTGTTTGGTTTACCTTGCTCTTCTGTTGTCTCTGTAACACTCATTCAATGTGGAGATAGTGGGGAATGTGCATCTGCTGTCCATGTCCCAAGACCAAAAGATATGTGAAAGATTCAGCAACACCCATTTGTTCAAAGGGAATGCATGAGTAAATTTTGGATACAGGGTGATGTCACATCCTTGGAATAAGTTGTTACTTTGTTATGATTGACCTAAAGATTTAAACCACCTGTTAGTCATGCAGGTTTGTTGGGGTTTTTTTTTTTTAAGTTATCGATCAGAAATAGATCTGAATTTAAACTGGGGATTAGTACATACACGCATAATGAGGAAAAGAAGTCCACTGTTGCTGAAATGAACACAGCCATTATAAAACTATATGCTTTAAAATTTCTAACATCTTAAAATTGAGGAAGAAGACTTTTCCCTTTCAACTTTTGCTGTTCCTCTTCTGTGTGTTGGAAATGGGTTTGGTTCTTGTTACAGTAGGCTATAGTGACTCTGATCCAAGATTCCACTGGTCATCACCAGCCTTAAATGTGGTGAGAAAGAGAAGTGTATTGTAAGACCAAGTTCTAGTTTTTTGTGTAACTGACAAAGCAGCTATCTCTTTTTACAGCATCCCTATGACTTTATTGCAGCTCTTAAGCACAGTCAGGACTCTCTGCATGCACAGAATGAATGCATGGCCTCACTCTAGATATATGAAGTATACTTGAGTATTTTGTAGTTTAGATGTGTAAAACTGTATCTGTTAAGGGATAACTGGGGGCAAACAGACCTATTTCGGGAAGAGATTTGGCAAGGAAAGATTTATCAACATCATCTTCACACTCAAGAAAAAGGTGGGTTATATACTTACTGATGTATTATTTACATTGTACATTGAGGATGGCACAAAGAAGTTATATTTTAAACTGATTTCATATATTCTTTCAGTGAAGAGAGTCCATATGTTGGTGGATGTTCATGGGTATTTATTAATATACTTAGTCATCAGGAGTTATGTCATTATGATCTTTTATAAAATACATAAACCAGCTTGCTGAGGAAAAGAAAATCTTGGATGGCTCAAAGATTTTAACTGGCAGGCAGAGAAATGACGGATCACCATAGGAAGTTCTTACTGATGGAAGTGGGCACAATGAACAGCATTGGCATTGACTAAGTTTGTCATAAGCCATATTGGGAACACTCGTTTTCCATGCTGTTGGCTATTCCTGACTGCTAAGAAAGATTTTGGTCACATTCCAATGTTTTTTTCGTAGTTAAAGGTCTCACAAGTAGCAATAATTTCAAGTCTTCTGTGTATTAAACTGAAAAAAAAAAAAAACAAAAAAACAAAAAAAAACCCACATAAAAATAATCTATCTTTCAATTCCAATAAAGTAGAAAAAACCAGAAATGTAGTTGTTGCCTCCACAGAAGCTGCTAGCATTTTTGGTAGTTAGAAAAATGGCCAGTGTGAACAGACCAATTTATATTTAAAATGCAGACTTAAAGTGTCAGATTGTATCTCATTCTGAGCAATCTTGTCAACACATCAGGGAACAACATATTCTGCCTGAAGTAATGTGTTGATAGAAAATCATACATTACCTCAAAAAGACCACACCCCTTTTTCTATTATTAACTTACGCAAATCTAAATTTTAAGTAATTATGTTAGCAAACACTTTCTGGAATGCCAAAGGTATAAAGTCCTAGGAATCCTAGAGAGAAGGGTTTTGGTAAGAGGCCAAATATTCTGAGCACCTTGTATGTGTTTTTGTATGTGTTTATGTATGTCTCTGTATATATATATAAAATATGAGAAGGAAAGGGATCTACATGTGAATTAGGCTGTTGCATCAAAACACGAAATACTGCCAGTGCAATGCAACAATAGAGCAGGGCATAAGAGCTTAGCCTAACATGAAAAACAAAAGTTTTCTTTGAATCTTGGGATGTTTTTCATCTATTTTTTTCAGAGAACTATGTGACAGCTCTGTTCAGTTCCTCACCCAGTGGAAAAGTCTTTTCATTTAGTCAGACATAAAAAAGAAAAGCCTTTAAAGAGATAGCCTGTCCTTAAAGTAGCCCAATACAGATATGGGCAGGGTTTGGATTTTTGACATCAGCTTTCTCATTTCTCCTCTTGACAGATAAATCAAGTAAATAATGTTTATTAACTTGGCATTGAGTTTATAAAAATAGTTAAGAATCTTCATTTGCTCCCAGGGATTCTTAAAATTTAACTTACCTTTTAAAAGTTCTCATTATAAGATTGTCATGTAGACAGAATATTTTCTATCTGTACTTGGCACGAGAAAGATGATTTTTAATATGGAAGGAAATGGGGTCTTTAAAATAGACGGATCCAGTCCTTTGGTGCCCTTTTTCAGCCTCATTAATTGCTCATTTCACCAAATGAAATATGATCTATTTTTTTCATATGATAGAAGTATTGACTTCTTAAACTGATTTAAACCATAGCCTAATGGGACCTGGGTAGAAACAGATATTTAAAAGATGTTTAACATTGATAAGCAAGGAAAAAATCCCCAGGCCCCAAGGTCAAAATTTTAGAGCCATGTTATTGAACAGTCTGTGTTTCTGACATGATAGATGAGACAAAAATTATTTGAAAAAAGCTGTCATGAACAAATCAGCATGAACAATAGCAATGTTAAAATGTGATTTTTATATAGGATTTGTTTTATTCACATTTGGCAACCAGAAGGCAAAAAAAAAAAAAAAACCAACCTATTTTTGTTCCATGCTATTGAGACCAAAATTCAAGTTTTCTTTAAAACTCATTGTAAATGGGGTATTTGGTGGAGGCCATGAACTACTTTAATACACATTCCATCATTCTAGGCTGTATTTTTCTTCTTGTTTTTATTCACTTTAGCATACTGAATGATTGAAAATCCAGCTACGACTAGCATAGGCTTCATTGTTGGAGCTGAAGCCTTAGATGTGCACTGAATGGCAAGTGGTGAACCCAGAAAACTTAATGCTGTCTAAAGGAAGAGAAGGGCCAGGGTAGTTGGATGAATACTTAATTCCTTATATCTGTTTTATGTCTCTAGTCAGCCTGGAAACACAAATTTCCTAGTGAAAGAGTTACATGGTCTTTCCAAGAACTCTGCTTTCTTGCAAAAGAAAAGATTGGCTGCTATGAAAAGTGTCGGCAATGAAGAAAAAGTAGGAAATAAGAAAAAAGATATTGTGTAGGAATCTCAGCAGAAGAACTACTTTTAAAAAATAACATTCTTACTGGCACAACCTCCTGGCCTATAATAAAGACTAAATCCTCAAATGACAGAACACTTCATTCCCTCATGTTAGAAAAAGGACACTGTCTAGCAAAGAGTCTCTGTTACCCAAAACAGTAGTTACTAGCACTCTGGAATGAGTTAAGAAATTGTTTCTCTTCGATAAATTCTCTGACAAGAATTTAGTATCCTTCACTAAAATCTCACATGACATGCCCGTGGAACTGGAACTAAAAACCAAATCTAACCCTTCCCCAAAGAAATAAGCCTTTACAATTTTTGGATTAAATTTGCAGATTCTGTCAGTTTTCTTCCATCTGTCTGTTTTCTTCCATTTATTGTACCCATAGCTTTCCATATTTAAAAAATAGTCACTATAATTTACCATGTAACAGTAATAGTTGCTTATGTCAGCAATCAAAATTTTTCCAACAAGAGAAGGAAATTAATATTTTGCTTTATATTTTCAAGAATTAATATGTATGGTAGGCATATTAGATGACAGTTCCAGTGTTTAATATTTTATTTAAATGTTTAATGAATAACTTTGTACTTCTGCTCATTTGGGATAGCTGTGGAAAAAGAAAAGAAACATTTTATTTGATCCATTTGTGTTGAGGGAAGGAAAGGCAAAAGCACCATAGCTTGGCATGGAAACCCAGCTGGTTAATTCAGTGGAATAATTCCTTTTTGGCCATCATTCTAATTATTGTATTAAAACATATTCTGTTTCTTTTTCCAGTCTGGCCTCTTGTACATACACAAAGATACAACTGACAAATTGAAATATTCCACTTAGGAAGAATTTGACCTCTTTCTACCAGTTTCTTTAGTCCTGGAGTTTTATATGGATTTCTGACACAGAAATATAAAAGTTTATTTGTTGATGTGTCTCCCCTCATTCTTCATTGTCTCTCTTCCTTGGTCACATTTTTCATAAGTCTTTTCCTTATGTTACCAAAATATTTTTATTAATGCCTCACACTTTTTATATGTGTTATAATGGAGCAGACTATGAATATTTGTCCTTGTTGTTGAGAGGAGACCCGCATTGCTTTGACAAAAATGTCTATTGTATACAGGATTTTATGTTCAAATTTAAGCTTTATTTTTTTCCTAATTTATTCAGCAGTTGAAAATTATCATGTCAGAATTGTACTCTATACAAAAACATACGGCCATGCATAGCAGAAGACATGGATCCAACCAGATGAAGTTATAAACAATGCAACTTTGTGAATCTCAAGCTATCATTTTTTTTCCCTGTTACAGTTTCCCCAGCAATGCCATTACGGATGAAAATGAACATGTAAATTATGTGGATTATGAAAATGTAAATTATTGTCAGAATAATAATTTAATATCTTTTAGAAGAGTTCCAAGCATAAGCAGAGAGTCTTTTATGTCTGTGCTATATCATACGTCCCATTTTAACTAGAACACTAAAGCTGGTCCTCTTGATTCTCAGTTTTGTCAGTCAATCAAACCTTTTTACTTTAATTAATGTTTTGAGGATTAAAAATTATGTTTTAAATAAGGAAGAAGGGGAGTTTGAATCTAGATCTTTTGACATTACAACTGCATTTTCAACATAAAAAAATATGCTTTACAACAGCTACCTCTCTGAGACAACACAAAGAGAAGCATATATTCTCTTTTTTTTTCATAATAAAGCTCAAATTTCAGTCAGACTGGGATCACAATATAGTTTTGACAAAAATACCCGAAAGATTTTGTATTCATTACAGTACAGAATAAAAGAATTTAATGAAACCTCAAAATTTGCCATGAAATGGAGCTATTGTCTTCACCATTGTTACTTCTGATCCTTCTAATCAGTTTTTCCCAATGACTTCAGGATAACATGGTAAAGGTCTATCATCAGTAGATTCATTCCATCCTCTTTATTTACATACCATACTACACCATGAACAATATTTTGACTATCCCTGGCTTTTACCCTTGGTGGTGGTAGGCCTGATCCTCCTTCAAAAATACGTGTATTAAAATACTGATGCCTGTAACTCTTGTGAACTTTGGTTGTATCCAGTACAAATAAACTGAGTATTGAATGAAAACCTTCAATTTTTAGGTAAATTCAGCCATGTTATTTTTTTGAGGCACATATCTTACAAGACAGTCATGATCTAAGAAAAGCTGGTAGTTATCTGCTTTTTCCTAATTAACAGATATGAGTTCAGAGCTGAGGCCTAGGGAGACTGATGGCTTAATGTATTCAGGTTGTAAGAAATTAGGTATTTTCACTTTGCCCAGATATTCATATATAAAATCCTCCTTACTTATATGAAGGGTTAATGAAGATCGGGTTTCAGCAGGAAGAAGGAAGCCTTTCCATATAACACTAACAAGATTTTCTTTTGATACAAATATGTTTAATCACCCAACATACAACAAGTATAATCATTCAAATTAATGGTATTCAGCCAAATGTGACATCAGTAACACTGAAAGGCTTGATTTACACATTCTTCAGAAAGGATAAAACCATTTTTTTGCTAACTTTGCAATTGAAAATTGTTAGTGTCTGTGTTAATGTGCCAACAAGTGCACTTGGGCGCCTCTTGTCTGATCAAGACCATCGCCTTCTTGATGAAAAGGCGAACTGCCAAACACCACAAAAGGTGACATTTGAGCAGACAAGGTGCTGAGCTGAGTCCATTAATCTCTTATTAATCACTCTGACATTTTAAAGGATGATTTTCTTGAGCAGGGGGAAAAGAAAAATTCTCCCAATAGCTTACTAGATATTGTGCAGAGTGGAAACAGGATGGGTAGTCAGAGGCCACTGATTGAATTTTCTGTTACCAAGGAACAAAATAAAGAAATGTGTTTCATCCTGGGAATGTCTACCTGGAGTTCTCAAGACACAGTCATTCACTATGTCCTTTGGCTTCTTTGGATTGGGATCAAGCTCCCAAGATAATTCCAAATTTTGGACAGCTATCTGAACCATATTTCCCTATCACTGTTTGGTACATGTACATTTTACATCACTAAGCTTTTTTTTAATATGCCTGGACAGATTGGTTAACTGTTTGCTCCTGCATTTTATATCAGCTTTATCGACCAAAACTGTTTATTACTTGAATCTGTTGTGGTAACCAGCCATTATTCCTGCTTGACAATATTTTCTCATTATATTTACGTTCACTTGCATTCACACCCGCAGAGAATACATTCAGGTACACTTTCAGAAGTGATCATGGTAGGGTGTCCCTGTAGGAGGAAGGCAGTACTGTCTTAACTGTCATCACATTTGTTCCTCAGATACATTTATTTGTTGGTTTTTGTGTTTGGCACAGGAGCAGGGCTGTGCCCTTACTGATCAGGAATCACATAAAACTTCTTTGCACCAGTGCTTGAGAAGTAAATACATTAGTTCTGTCATAATTTTTTTTCTCCAGCTTACTTTTGAAAATTCTGTTTCTTCTAGTCACAGTCATAATCACGTCAAAAGCTCCTCTTTTTTTTTTTTCCTGTCTGTCACTACACATCACCCTGAAAAAGGATGTTTTACCACTTACCACTCTGCTGATAACAAATTGTGTGGGGCCTAAGACAGAATTTAGACATGGACACTGATGGATATAATCATGAGAGACATCCCTGTAAATGTTTTCAGTGACTATAATGGCTGTAAGGCAAGCTTTTTTAGACGCGACTGCAGGATTCTTTGATTAATTTAAAAATTATCATTATTATTTTATTTTCTGGAAGTCTTAAGCATTTACTTTTACTTCTAGCAGCTATTGGAGAGATCCATAAATTGCTGATTTAAACAATATGATGACTTAAAGCCCTTTCTTTCCTTCCTTTGCAATTCCAGAGAACTACAAACAAATAGTATCACATGTAAGATTACCTTTCTACTAGCCTTCAGGATTGATGCAGCTCTGCTATATTCATGATGTCTGCATCATTTTATATATATATATAATCTATAGGATAAGTTCTCCAGTAATTCCCAAATTCCCATACAAGTTCATCCAGCCCTGACAGCATTGCAGCTCCTCCTGTCAGGTTTTGTTCTCAGGAAATGTTTCCAGATGTTACAAAATTCCAATATAAATGCTTTATGTGTAAAAGTCACCTTTATAAAAAAAAAAAAAAAAACAAACAAACACAAACCAACAAACAAGTTTACATCTTGTCTGAGTCTACCTGATGTGTTTTGGAGTGTTCTTACAATAGACACATGTATGTAATGTTAAAAAAAAATTCAACCACAAAAAGTCCTATATAATAATAATATAATATTAATATAATGTTCTAATAAAATATAATAATTATTACTAACATTACTAATATAATGTTCATTATATTTGTTAATTTTCCTTTCCAGTATCTTCTGAAAATAAACCACATCGTAATTAAAACCAAAGTGATTTTCTTAACGTTTCAGATTCAAACAATGTAAGGTCTGTGTAGACTCTAATGTTAGGGGGTTTTATCTCCAATAGTTTTGAATATTGTTATTGCTCTATTTCTAAGTATTATATATCATATTAAAAACTCTAAACATTTTGCATCATTTTAGCTTTCGTCAACAACTGCTCCAAATTGGTCAGTTGAAGTTCATATTCTGTAGCTCAGATATTGCACATCTGTTGCCCTTATTCCTTAGTTTCATGATTTGTATTTGAAAAGGACAAACTTTTCCTCGCTCTGATGGTTGTATCTTCATGGTCATCCAGTCTCAAAGAAATTTAGTTTAGGAATGAGCTTTTAAATTTCCTGCAAATAACTGGTGTACGAATTTTAAAAAACTAGACATAATTAAGAGTTTTTAAAATTCTCAGGTTTATTCAAAAGTCACCTGAAAAATACATGGTATTATCTTCCTTGGAAATAGCTGTGTGATTGTTTTCTAAATTAAGTACTAAATACAGAGTAAAGAAGTGCATGTAAATTAAGATCAAAACTGAAGTGAAATTTTACAATACAGTAGTAAAAACTATTCTACTATACTATTTATAAAGATCCTGTTACTGCCTGTGTCCTCTTTTAGAGTTTTTTCTTCCCCCTCATGGATTCTTTGCACTGCAGATTAGTACCTATGGTATTTAAACACCATCATCATCATCATCATCACCATGATTAATATTATTAGAACAAAATTTGTATAACTGTGGTTTTTTTATGTATAGGCACATAGATATGTAATAGATGCACATTCTTGTAAAGAAAGTGCTGAAGCAACTCAAGCCATAAAATGCCTTGAATATAAAACTGCAACCTGAACATGATTTGAAATGAATTGGAATCTACTGTAGGAGCTGTGATTCTAGGTAATGTGCCATGTTCTACATGAGTCAGGATTCTTGAGTCTCTGAAATATCCATGTCTGGATAGATTGTCTTGCTGCCGATTGAGTGAGGAGTTAAAGGGCCTTGACATTTTTAGTTATTATGGGGCAGTCTTGTACCTTGTTCAGGCTTACAGAAGTTATGGTGATTCTGGTCAAAACAGAGATGAGTTTAACAATGTATACTGTTCCAGTACTCACTGACTAACCATTGACACGCATAAAAGTGGTAAAGTGGCTACAGGTTCCTGAATCTTTTTTCTCTGTCTTTCTTTCAGTGTAGTTGGCTGTTGCTCCTGCTGGTCTGTTGTGGCAGTAGTCATATGAGAGATGTGAGGGGTTACTGATAAAGTTCTTTACTGTCTACGTATTGCTTAACACTGTTTCAGCTTGTTGTTCTATGTAGATATTGAAAATAAACTGAGGGGAAATTAATAGTTTTGAAAGCCCACAAATAGCATTGTTATTAAGAGTATTTTTTAGGTTGTGCAAAGGACTGCCACCAAAGTCCTTGTTTATGCTAGATGCTGGATAAACAAAGAGGTGTCAATCATCAGTATCCAAGGAGCTCACAGTCCAAATAAAAGCAGGGGTTGGGTGGGGTAGAGGTATGAGACAAAAGCTGTGTGAACAATATGATATTTGGGATAAATGTCATTTCCACAGTTCTTGGCTTCTGTGACTGCCCACACACACATTTTGAGGAGTCCATTGGTGGAGGTAGTTTCCTGTCACTACTTACTGGGCGTACCTCTTCAGGAAGGACTCATGTAATTTTAGAGCTCTACTCTCACTGCAGAGGTCCAAGATGATGGGAACGGATATCAGTCCTTTGCCCACTGATGGGTGGAGAATATTCATCAGTTTCCTAGGTGGTGTCAGTTGTGTGTCCTGGCTTGACTCCAGACTGTGCTGTGCCTAAAAGGTTAATTTCTACCAGATGAGAATGTCCTTGGCCTTTGACTAGCTTCTCTGTGGACTTGCTTGTGGGAAATTTCATACTGGGCGGTAGTTGGCTTGAATCAACTTATCCAGGGTGGGTTTCCTTTCTGTGGATAAACAGAGCATGTGTATATCCAGGAATAGGAGTTTGGCGTCTTCTGCCATTGCTCAATTAACTTAGGGTGATCAAAGGTGATTTTTTTCATTACAGAGGTTCAGTACTCTACATAAGCAATATTTGTATTTTCCAGCCTATCAGTAACTAATGCATATCTTTGGCTGCAGTTTTTCAGCTGATTTAGCTAGTTGACTGTTTATATGAATTTGTACTATTCATTTTTCTATCAAGAAGCATGGGTTAAAGTACTATGCAACCTATTTCTGCACCCTGCTTTGATCCTGAAATATCTGTGTGTGATGAATTTAAGTTCATGAACCCTGGTACTTCTACTACAGTTGTATATCTTTCAGTGTCAGTGAAGTCTCTTTTGTCTTCATTCATACTTTTGTTGTAGAAAAATCTTTAGTTTTAACAAGTATATTTGACAGTATTTGCAGCTAAAATGCAGGTTCTGATTGGTTTTTTGTAACTGTTAGGGATGAGAACACCTGATCGCTGCTTCAGCCTGTATTGCTGACAACTGTACTTGCAGAAGTGACTTAGAATTAAGGCTGCTGTTTAGTTTACCTTTATGCTTGATTTGTGTACATACTAATACCAAGAATTATGGAATTTTGGCTCTAAAAATGAGTTTCACTTAACTGTGGTGAACAGTGAGTCTTGAACTTAATCTAAAATTTCAGCACTAGCTTTCTCTAAACAATGGAACAGTTTAAACTGAAGTTTTCATTGTAAACACAGGAAGCTGTACTGAAGGGACCACTACTGTACTAGTATAGTAATCTTGCTCTCAGATCTTATATGGGTGAAAGCAAATCGAGCTGCTAAAAGTTGTAGCCTTTTATACACTTGGAACTTATAGCTGCTTATAGCTTCTTGTACTAGTGGTGCTTTACATCTGGTAATCCCCATTATATAAGCTGATGATTATCTAGTATAAAGTTTACACTTCACTAGTTCTGCTGTGCTATAGCAATCCTGTATGGGTAGGTTTGGTATTATGAAGAGTTGATAACTCAAGGCAGAGAATTTATGTCTAGTGTTATATATATTTTTATGGCCACGGATGTTTTAGTTGATAGCCACATTAGTTATGACGACAAAATCATAAGATTTCTGTGCTACTATTTTTGCGCTATTGAATAACCTATTTAAGTGTAAATAAAAGAAACCATATTAATTTTTTCCAGCATTTTAGAAGATTATCATATCACTCTGGGAAAAAGGCTCATTGTATATTGTACTTTAAATGCTATTATCATGTTTGAAAACTGAAAGGACCAAGATTCAAATATTGTTTTTTCATTACCCTGAGTCTGGAATTCTGAATAGTTTCTCCAAAAGGTTAGATCTGAGGTCAGTACCTGAGTTATGTTCCCATATGTACTTTCTATTTGCTTTCAGTGGATGTTTGCTTGAATAAGAAGTAAAAGCTGTGAACAGAGTTTAAGTGGATATTGTCCACCACAACTCAATAGAAAATGTCTTACTTCTTTCTGAGATTTGAATCTTCTAAATGCTTGTTCTAGCACATGCTGGTAGGAGTATTTTTTGTTTGCTGTCTCATATACATGCTTTAAGGAATGGATTACTCTTGGAGTGTAAATTTCTGATTTACCAAAATAGCAATTCTTATGTCCATCCTTCAAAAAGGATACAAGTTTGAAGGATTCATACTTTTTCTTGCTTCAACTTTTATGTTCATTATTATAACACTCCCTGTTTGACATACACTTTACATTATTTTAATCTTCACACTTGTGGTAGTTTCATTGTAAAAAAGATGCTCCTAATGTCCCCTGAACATTTTTCAAACATTACCACTATAATGACAAACAAAACAAAACACCCTTTAAGCATTCTTTTGGTGCAGACACAGCCGTTCTGCCTATTACTTTTATTTCAGCCTCTAGGCAAATGTTGGCTTTAAAATCTGTCATAGTCTGATTGATCACTTTCCAGGAAAACAGGATTAAAGTAATTTTTAAAGTAGATTCATAATGGATTAACCAGAGTTGCCACATAAAGAAGAAATGTTTTATTCCTTTTTAATGTCAGAGGAGCTGATACGCTCTGTTTAGTGGCAAAACCTCCTGGATTGCTCAAGCATTCCCTAACTACACAATCACAAAAACTAGATGTAAAACAGGAAGGAAAATTTCAGTCCAAGATGTAGTAATCTTTTGTTATAAACTGCTGGTTTAATACAAGTGAAATATTTTTAAAAACTAGGTCTCAGTAGACTTATAAGAAGTACAATCCTCTAGAAATGCAGCACATAATATTAAGTAAAATATAATATAAGTGAAAACGAAGGTGAAAACCTGACTTCATTGAAATCAGTGGAGATTTCACTGTTGACTTCCAGGGTCCAGAATTTTGCACAGTTTTAGAATTGTAATTTTTTGAGGTTACAGTTTAACTGAAGCAGGATTGATTCAATAGTTGGCAAGAAGATACCCTGAGTTGGTGTTGAGGATTTTTGTTTAACATCTAGAAAATAAAAATCTTGTCTGTCCTAAAAATAGTGTTAAAGACCATCACTTCAGATGATCTTGGCATTAATTTAATGTTTTTCCCTTAAAAAATGGCTGAACTTGGTTACTTCAAAACCATATGCTGTGAGTCGTATGTATGTTTATGTTTTCCTCTATAATTTCATCCTGCTAAGTTGTATCATAAATGTAAAGGAATTAACACTTTCAATAAATAAAAATAATTATTTGAAAAAAGAAAGAAATGAGAGTATGGTGATGCATGTTACTCTTGTTAAAAATATTAGGAAAATGAAAAGGAACTGCTTTTTGGAAAATGACCCCCTTTATGGCACCTCATTTTGGATATCTCAGCTCTATAAGTAATATTTGAAAATTTTCTCCAATAACTTTTAATAAAACACTAAACTAAATCAGTTTGCAAAGAATCACTCAAACATTGCGGTTAACTTACAGAAAATAGTATTTTCTAGTAATATCTACCAGTATTCCCATTGTACATTAAAGGGAAAGAGAGTTAATATTTTCTTTTAAGCCTCATGTATTTAGCCATTATTAAAAGTAAATAATTTAGAATCTAAGATGCAGTGAGTGCTTGGTGAAAGGGCCCTGTTTGCATATAACATGATGTGGCAGCCAAATGAATGAGACAAACTTTTTCAGTGAGACTTGCTTCCAGAAGGAATAAAGCCCATCTCAAGGACAACATTCTTCTCAGGAACCTAGAATCTCTGCTCTGACAGCTTACTGTACTAGTTTCTTAGTATGGCCTGTTTTCCTGAAGTTCATTGACATCATTGGTAATTAATTGGAGAACAGTGCTTTTGCCAGATATGAGGCAGACGCTTGCTGCTCCTTCAGCTCAGCCTTACATTATAACCATGTTTTAGCTTAAAATTAGCAGCTCCTCTTTGCTGTTCAAAGTGGGATAACTCCTCTTATTATTCTATGTAAGTCTGCAAAGTAAGAGTAAATTATCCTGCAAGTAGTTCAACAGGATGTGTGGAGATATGTGCTGTCATCAGCTGAGGTAGGAGTGATTCTATCATTGCTTCAGTGATAACCTAGTGTCAGATAAATGCATTGTAGGTTGACTTCCAGAAAAAAAAATCATTGATGTAGATAGATTTTGAAGATATCATATTCTTTTGCCAGGTTACTGCGCTCAGCAATATAGGTGTTGTATTTAGCCTTTAAAGAAAATAGAGTACAAACAAATGGTGTAGAGTCAGATAATGACAACAGTTTATTGAAGCTGTATATGCTTTTGCAATATTACAATGCAGTAATTTTCATATTTTGCGATGCTGCGTTGCCCTTTATGTATCACTTACACTAATGTAGACTTACACTAATGTAATTCCTTTTCTTTAGAACAAATATGAAAACAGAGCAGATGAATGACACCATATTTGTTCTTACCATTGTTGGATAGCCATCATTATAATCTTTAAAGTCATGATGTGGTCCAAAAAGTCAAAGAAAAGAAGAGGTTATGACAATAGTTACATCTGATAATCTTTTGTACCTGTCACAAATTTGGATTCCTATGCCTTTACAGTTCGACTTCATTTTCTGTTTCATGATGGAAATTATTTCAGTTGTGGATTTACTGTTTCAACTTTTTGCTTGGGGAGTTCAGAATATAAAATAGAATCTTCTGTATGTTTAAGGGTTGTCATAAGGACAAAAACCTTGTGGTGTTCTGGAGATTTGCAGTTGTGCACAAATTAAAAAATATTTCTCAGCCTATTTTGGTACTAAATGAAAATGTGGGGTTTTTTGTGTGTTGTAAAGATTGTTTCTGAAAACCTGTTTTGTAGGGACCCATAGTATCATCTGCCTGTTCAAAAGGTAAAATCAAAAAGCTTATTCACACTATTTTCCATGATCTGTTTCCCAGCCTTCAGTTTATGAAGAGAATTTCCTTTAAAAAATACTTTTCTGTCTAGCAGTTCAATTTCCTGTAGTACTGGTTATGTTGAGAATCACTAGCAAAGTATTCTCTGAAAGTTTGTGGATTGTGATATGCAACCTAAGCTGGGAGGGGTAGAGGAAAAGGAGGGAGGGTGAAGGTTCCTTCCGTTCTTAAAAGTAATTGTCCTGATATGATGGAAATTGCAGTCACCTGCCTAGTAGTGGAAAATCTTGAGCTATAAGGAAATCCACAGCAGCATCACTTCATTATAGTTCCTAGCAACCTCGTGCTGGACAGCAGCTTTGATGGAACTGATAAAGGCAGGGTTATTGAAACAACAGACGTGCTTGGGGGACCATAGTTATAAACTTTTAAAAGCTTCTTGGTAAAGCTACTGCATAAAAACTGTATGTTCATGCAAATTATACTTGGAGCCGAATTTCGGGAGTTAGGAACACGTAGCTGTACGTTTTTTCAGAGATGTCAAATGAGTTATTCTAGTGCTGTGTGAGTAAAAATGAGATCAGATTTCAACTCTATGTTTTATTAAATTTTTATTTCTAATTTACCAAAAAAAAAATTGTGTTAATCACTGTTGTTTGTGTGGTTACCATGGCTGAATATCTAAAGCAACTGGTCTTCATGACTCAGCACATTTCAAACTGAGGCATTAACTTGCCTCCATCCTAATTGCCATTTTTAAAATTACTTGCCTTATAGTGCTGCAGTTCAATAGTTATTTTTATATGTTTTATATGGGTCTCCTACATTCTTTTGCCTAAAATTGTATACAATATGCTGCAAATACAGAGTTTTGATTTTTAAATGTAAAGAGGAATTCTTCTTACCATGTAAACTTTCAAAATACCAGGCAAGCAAAGGTGATGGGTGTTTCTTTTTACCAGTATCACTGCATCTCTCTCCTTTGTTCTCCTAATTATTTCTTAGAAACATCTGGTAACTTTCTGCCTAACTGTCAAATTTCTATTTCTGTTTTATTAGCTAAACACCTGCATGCCAGCTGAGTATGTACAGACATTCCTGAATATCAGGAGTGTTATTGCCTGCCTGACTTGTAACAAACTTCCAGTGTGATAGCACAGTAAGATTATTGCTACTCCCATGTTATTAATTTACAGATTAAAAAAAAGAATCTCATAAATCCTAGTACTTAAGGAACTAGCTTATTAAATCACTAGTTTATTAAATCCATGATACTTCAGTGCACTACAAGTAGAATATAGTATTTACACTGATAAGTACAGCATATTCCTGCTTATCTTCTTTATTCTCTTAATTTCACATTGTGAAAAGCTATTCTGGCTGCTTTTCTGGATGATTTGTTAGGCTAATAAGCTTAAATCAAAAGCTGTATTTTGACAATTTTAAGTGAGCTGAAAAATCCATATAGAAATAGAAATCTTAGTTTAAAACCATGTCAGGCCAGTGGCTTAAGATTTAGCCACAATGTGAACTAAAACCTACAAAGAGGATAAATCAAATAAAACTTTTATCAAGTTATGTACCATTTTAAAAACAATAGCTATAACACTAGAAAGAACTTAGTGCTAAAATATTCATAAACCAATTTAATAAGAGCTAGTCATTAAAAAAAATATTTTAAAAGGCCTTGTGTTCTTGTGAGATTTTGTGTTCTAGCTGTATCGGTTGAGCTAATAAAAGACATTGCCTCTCTTTCCAATTCCTGCTGCATGTAATAATTACCATTCCATGTTCTACATTGTTATTCTAAGAGCACCTAATAATCTAAGGCAGTGTTTCTGCCTTTGAATCTCACTAGAATAATAGAAATCTCTTTTGTTCCAGTCCCCTGATTTGTCAAATGGGATTGATAGCATTGCCAATTGAGCTTTACCTCGCTGACTGTTTTACGTGTGTGCTCAGTGAAAATTTTTTATCATGCCACAGTCCTGCTATTTGACAGCAATCATCCAAGCTATTGCCTCCTCTCTCTGTTAGCTCTACCTTACATATCCTCCTTCTGCAGCTCTTGTCTCCAGTTGCCTTTCTTCAAGATTCACACCCATTCCCACGGTCCTCTGCCTCTTTTCCTTTTTAATCAGCTGTTGGTGATTAATCTCAGCTGGGTTATTTAGGTATGTCAATTCTGGCAGTCCCCTCTTGGCTGTCTTTGCTAATTCTGGTCTGAAATCTGAGTTCTGATTGTTGGGGGTGAGGGGCATTGTTTCTCTCCCTTGATACAATCTGAAGTCACACAGCTAGAAGCTCTTTACTGCCTTATTTGTTTTTTGTGTTTCATAATTTGCCTTTTGTGTCTTTTCTTTGTCTTACTTTCTCCCGCATTATTTGTCATCTTGGGTTGCATGAATAGGGATGTTACAGAGTTCAGCAAAACTCACTGGGCAGAAGCAGCCTAAGTGAGATGGGACATGGTCAAGTCATGGGTGATGAAGTAGGGTTTTTAAAGGGAGAGTGTAGACCGAAAAGCAAGAGAAGAGCTGCTGAATATCAACCATTACCCTGAAAATGAAACCATAGGAGATTCAAATGAGACTTGAAAACTTCAGCATGAACAGCTCTGTAAGAAATATGTGGGCCTAAGTAAGAGAATGGCCTTGATGACTGACCATCAAGGCTGACCATTAATGCTTCTCATTCTTCTGATTCCAAGACAGAGTGATGAAGAGGAAGGTAATAAGCCAGAAGGGCTGTTTTACGCAGAGGATGAATGATTGGAAATACAGCACATTTAACTGCTCAGAGTAATCAGAAACTCATATTAGAAAAATCGTTTTCAGCAGAGAGTTAAGTCTGAGACTATAATTCTTAGAAAACATGTTAGAATTCATATGAGAAAGCTTTAAGGACTTCATTTTAATTGACCTTGGATACACACCAGGTCATGGCCTTTTAGAGAATTAGAACCAGAGTGTTCATCAGGGAACAATACAAGTTTAGAAGGTCAAGAACTGATTCCTAACCATAAGTGCAAATGTTCTCATGTGTGTTTAATATGAACCGGGAAATACTTTGCAACATGTTGGTCTGGAAGAAATTGGAGCAGAAGCTTTAATATGTATTTTTTATACTAAATATGATATTTTGAATATGTTGTTTAGTACCTTTTAAAGTCATGAGAAAAAGTATAAAGTGCCAGACATAGCTATAACCACATGCTTTTCGTAATAATGAGATCAATAAAGAGCTGAGGCAAAGCCCTTCCTGATGTGTTGTTGAAAATTTAATTGTGAAGACATCAGTTCTAACTAACTTGTTTTACCAAAACAGGAAGGGGGAGTGGGTACAAAGAGTTTCCCACGTTAAATTTAGGAACAGTCAAAATAAAACAAATGCTAAAATTATCCAATTTACTCCAGGCTTTGTGAGGAAGAATGGGCAAGTAATTGTCAATTATGGAGTGGGATTGGAATGCAGGTTGTAGAGGGATAATTAATTGAGAGATATTTCATTTTGATTAGCGTGGCTTGAAAAATTGCCATCTGAAGTGGTTTCAGGCCTGCAGGGCGGTCTGCTGATGATGGGCAAGGGACTGGCATGCAGCACTTTAATGGGCTTATGAGGGGATTAGAATCTATTACTGAAAATAAAATAAAGGATTGAGGAGAAAGGAAGAATAGGTTTATGATCAAGAGTTAGGTCTCTCTCCTGGGAAACCTGGGATTGTTCCCAGCTTGTGCCACGTAGTTCCTGTGTGGCCTCTGGCATGGAGTTGAGGGCTGGATTGCACTACGTTACAGGTACACTCTTGAAGGGAATAAAGCAGCTCCCCTACCAGAATGATTATATTAGTGTGCCCTTCATCACTGGTCCAGGATGGCCGTCAGGGAAAAGGGGTAGACAAGAGTAGTACTGGGTTTGTTGTTGGTACTTCTCTTTCAATTTCAGTAGATGGAGTTGAGCTGTGAAGTGGTCAGGCTCATCTTTGCTGAGCTTTTCCATCCTGCATGCTAACCCCCACCTCAGTTAAAGGGCTGCCAGGAGGAGCTGTGATTCAGCTAGTGCTATTGCTCTTTTTTAAGGTTTCTGTAAAGCAGCACACATGGCAGCACATTCTTCTGTTTCACATCCCTTTCTTTCACTGTCTCTTCATAACCCAATAGAATATTTGGAAAAAGTAAGACTAAACATCATCTGAGGCTTGCTTATCTAGTGCAAAAATATTGAGATCTTTGGGAAAGAAAGACAAAGTATGGTTATTAGTTTGCTTAAAATAAACAATTACTAATTTAGCTGAGAGAGCTATTTTCATCTTGTTTTCATTTTGGTAAATAAATGAATTGGGGAACTGAGGCTTTGAGGAGAGGATATACCCTCTTTCCCCTCTGTTCTCCCAGTGGAGACTTCTGGATGACTTAGAGCAGGGCTCCAACAAGGAAAATGTGGTTGCTGTGAAGAGGCATCATTAGCGCAGTATGTGGAAGCAGGCTGCCTACCTTCCTGCACGAACCATTTTACCACAAACAGATTCTTGTTCTGACACACAGCTTTCAGCAAAATCAGCCAACAACTGTTAGCCAGACATGAATGTCTTTGGCATTCAACAAATTACTTGCACATCAGACAGTGCTGATTACAACCGGAAAACAGTATAAATATCACATTATATATCACACTTGTAAAATTGATTCTTTCCCCTTTGAGTTAGTATGCCAAAAAATTTGTTCATTGTGTACAGAGTTCAAGGGCATAATTCTGGCTTCAAAATTATAAATAAACAAATTAATACATGTGTCAGTATCATGTTCTTTGGCTGATGCCATCTTATCACCTGTTTGCATTGTGCAACTCCTTTGTTCAAATAGTTTTAACTTCTGCTGCATTATGACATTTGTATTGATTAAATATGAATCAAATTTTACATTTGTCTATATTTACATTTCTATAGCCTTTCCTTGCCTTTCTAAAGACATTAATAGATTTCTCAATCAAATGACATTAAGTCCCTAACATTTATAAAGTATTTCATTTGAATAGTGCTTACAAGGAAAATCCTTTGAAAAGTTCAAACCAATACTTGATTTTCCCAGGTGATGGTATTTTTCAACCTGAACTACTTGGTAAATCTTTAAATAGATTAATCTGAAAAAGAAGAATGAGGCACAGTATTGCTTTGCAGCCATTTGGAATAGGATGGTTTAGAACTTTTTTATCTTTCGTCTCAAATAATGTTTTGAGATGACATGAACATCCTCAGAACATGAATACCAGTACTTAGTTTCCAGTTGAAACAAACACATTTTACCCCAGAATTCATTCTTTTTATCCTTTTGGCTTGAACCATGGTTTGAAAAAGGAACTATTTCCAAAAGGATGGTGTTAAAAACTCTCCCTTTCTTGTAGACAACGTAAAAATCTCCACAATATCTCATTAGAAAAAATAGAATTTAACTTTGCTAATTTTAAAGTTTGTGTTATGAAAATGCAAACTCAGTTGCAATCGCACATGTGATTAGCATAACTACTTTGAGTTTCCAGGAACATCATGCATGGATAAAACTACTACGTTGTTCGTAGCGTTTGAATGGTCAAGTGTCTTGAGTTTTTGCATCAAGTTGGAATGGCAACACAGGTTTTGTGGCTGCACAGTGCCTGAAACAACATACTCTCTAAGCACAACTGTACAAAATATAATTTATCATTTTTATTTAAAGTGCTTAGAAGCTGAATTTAGTTCAAAACAATATAAACAAATAAAACAAGGGCAGGTAAATTCAGGTGCTTCTTGTGTTCTTTTCCTCATAACTAGTACTTTTGCTGGATTGAGGTTTCTGGAAGTTCTTGAAGGTCAAAAAAGCAGAAAGAAAAGGAGGGACAGCCACCTTGACAAGTAAAATAGATTTCAGAAATGACCATTATTTATAATTTTTTTCTGAGCCCAGAACAGAAGTAAAGGAAAAAATTGAAAATTGAGAAAATTAAATGTAAATGGCTCAATTTATATATTCTGTTCTTCCTGTTTTCCTTAGCAATTGTAGAGCTATTGGGAAAATTCACACTTTTTCAAGGGGCTGAGAGTTATGTAAAATAGCATATGAATAATCAGGTGAAAGATAATTGCAGGTGACAAGATCAACATCCTGCCATAGATTTTATCAAGCCTGTAGTTGAAAACATGGGAAATAGGAAAGGTACATCTTCTACCACTTCAAAAGTCAAGCCATGCTTTAAAGCTCTTCTTTGCCTTTGAAAGGAAAGTCTTCGAATTCCTGAAGTAAGACACATCTTAAACCATATGAACCACTTTCCGTGCTGACAGAATTTAGTTAAAGCTCATTATGTAAAAAGGTGCTATAAGGAAACTTTATAGAGTGAATGCTCTTTATAAACTGGAAGCTAAGGTTCAGCCAGTTTCCATTTAATCTCCAATATTGCCTGCAGCAGTCAAGTAAATTTCATAACAGTCTCCCTCCACCCCAAATGAAAACCATGTGCCTCATTTTTTACTCCTTTCCTAGTCCCTCCATTCAAATCTCTCCTCAGTGCTTTAGGAAACCTTGCAAGTATTGATGGAATTGAGATAGGAGAGTTAACTCTGGTTCTTATTAATTAGGTCCCATTAGCACAAGTACTGTCCTTCCTAAAGAAGTTGAATTACAGTCAAATTGTCATGGGTTTATGGCAATGAAAAGTGTTAAAAAATGTATATATATGTAGTCTATTCAGAAGTTTCCAAAATTACGATTTTCATTCTCCACAGTGAAATTAACTTAAGCAGCAAAGCAAATAGGCAAAGCACTGTGATTTGATAAATACTTGTTTGATTGAAATTGATCTAGGGCAAGAAGAGAAGTCTTGATTTTGGACTTATAGAATATTTGAATATCAACACATTTAGAAATTATGTATGCATTTCTTATTAGTCAAGTAATTTCATATTATTTTTCCCCTGATTTATGTCATTTGAGACTTCTCCTCTAAGAGAAAAACATTTTCTGAACAACCATAGGCTTTCTACATCACCTTATCATGTTAACACATGAAACTAACTATCAGCAGGCATAAGCATAATCAGAAGTCATGGGCATGTCTACCCTTCTTCTAGATCCATGTTCTGTCCATCGGAGAGTGCCACCTTAGTTAGAATCATAGAATATCTTGACTTGGAAGGGACCCACAAGGCTCATTGAACTCCAAATCTTGGCTCTGCACCGGACATCCCAAGAGTCACACCTTGTGCCTGAGAGCCTTGTCCAAACACTTCTTGAACTCTGTCAAGTGTGGGGGTCACTGGGGAGCCTGTTCCAGTGCCCAGCCACCCTCTGGGTAAAAAACCTTTTCCTAATATCCAACCTGCACCTCCCCTGACACAACTTCTTGCCATTTCTTTGGGTTCTATCACAGGTCACTACAGAGAAGTGCCTGCCTCTCTGCTTCCCCTCATGAGAAAGCTGTAGATTTCTATGAGGTCTCCCTTCAGCCTCCTCTTCTCCAAATTAAACAATACAAATGACCTCAGCAGCTCCTTCTATGGGTTTTCCCACGACACCATCCCCCATCTTCATATCCTCCTTTGGACACTCTCTAACAGCTTTGTATCTTTCTTGTATTGTGGCACCCAAAGCTGCCCCCAGAAGTCAAGGTGAGGCCGCCCCAGTGCAGAGCAGAGGGGACAATCCCCTCCCTTGCCCATCTGGCAATGCTGTGCCTGATGCACGCAGGACACAGTTGGCTCTCCTGGCTGCCAGGGCTCTGCTGACTCATATCCTATTTGCCATCAACCAGGACCCCCAGGTCCCTTTCCTTGGGCCCTCTCATTTTCCAGTCTGTCCATACATTCAGGGTTGCTGCCTCTCAGGTGCAGAATCCAGCACTTGTATTTGTTCATACGGTTGCTGTTTCCCAGCTCTCTAATTTGTCCAGGTCTCTCTGCAGGGCCTCTCTGCCTTTGAAGGAGTCAATAGCTCCTCCCAATTTAATATCATCAGCCAACTTACTTAGTGTCCCTTCCAGTCCTGTGTCTGGTCATTTATGAAGATGTTGAAGAGTGCAGGGCCAAGGATGGAGCCCCACTAGTGGCAGGTCTCCAGTCTGATGTCACCCCATCCACTGTAACCCTTTGTGCCTGACCCATGAGCCAGTTGCTCACCCACTGCATGTCATGGTCAACCACTGGCAGTGGACCTCATCATTTCAGTGCTGCAGAATGACACAGATCTTTTATTGAGTTTTCTGATTGCTGAGGGAACAGCGATATTACTGAGAATGATGGCTCTACTAATCCTTTTTTAAGGCTGAAATGCAATTTTAAAGTACATTGTACATAAAACTACGTATCTGAAACTCTGCATACAAGGATACACAATTAGCTATATATAAAATCTCAAGTATATAAGAGAAAAAGTATCAAGAAATTTTTAAGAGTATTCCAGCAATAATTTTTTGCCTGCTAGAATCCATTAATCAACCAGTATATTTTAAAATGATGGAGTTGAATTCTTCTGCTCAGATTGCCAACATCTTGATGAGAAAACAACACTCATGTTTGCCTTTCATTATGACCAGAGTTTAAAACAAGACACCAAAGATACTACTTCATGCCATGAGGACCATGCACCTAATGCTATGTCTGCTGTCATATCTCAAGTGATGGGAGGAGGATTCTTCCATCATCATCAAGTAAAACTAAAAAGAATTCTTACTTTGAGATACCAGCACATAGAAGGAGAAGATAGGATTGTGAAGCATTTAGGGTTTCTTTAGTGATATTCAAAGATTAAGAAAAAAGTTAAAAATATAAGACGATATTTTGAAGCTTCCATTCAGTGTCACAATAAAGGGAACTTAAAGCTAACAGGGATAATTTTTTTGATTAGAACTAGTTTTTCCTAATTTTTAAGTGTGATTTATTCTGTTGCATTTAGAGTTGAAGCTTAAGTACTTTTTCTTGGTATTACTTTTCTTCTTTGATAGCATTATTGATAGTAATTTTAATTGCTGATTTCTAGACTTCTGTCTTTACACATGATAGTTTTGTTAATCTTTGTGATAATTTTGGGAAGAATTTAGGAGACATATTTACAAAGTTAAAAGGAATGCTAACTGATCTCTATTGTCAGTTGATCACAACCATCAAATTTTAACATATGGTTCTCCTGTTGTTCTCAAATTAATTTTCCAATCTTGACATTAAAGAACAAAAGAAAAATACTCTTCTAAAGACATGTCAGTACTGCACAGTAGCAAGAGGCTGATGAACTATTGTGAGTTGTGTGTTTTACTAAATAAATATCTGATTTCAAAATATAGCAATAACATTTTTCTGGACTATAATCCATCAAAACCAATACTGTTTTGTTAATTTGAAAAATAAAATGGTACCATTTAGACTGGTATAAAAATAAGACTTTTTTTGCTGTTAGGTTCCTGTTAGTAATTTACTATGAGAACAAGAACTGGACTAAGAAGAAGTTCTGGAGGGGTTTCTGTGCTCACTCTATTTGCTTCTCAAATACTTCTGAAGTTACGCATATTTTCTAAAATAAAATAGATGGTTTTAAAGCACTAAATATTTTCAAGCCTGTTATTTTATTTCAAATTTGAAATATCAGTTGTTTCTGAACTTAAAACCAGTTTCAAACAGTTTCTGACAGCTTTTGCAAACAGAAGAGATTCAGGAGAAAGATTCAGGCAGCTAGCTTCCATGACAAAATCCCATTGGTTCAACATCACTAGCATAGCAGTACAAAGAAAACATTCTACACGCCTGAAGGATGCATTTAGCCTGTCACTTAGAACTTACACCTAACTAGATGAATGATAATGGGAAAAGTGTATTTACTACTCCAATTTTGCAAGAGATAACTATAAATGTCCATCTGTTATTTGTCATTAACAGGCTAAAATGCAAAACCTGACTGAACAGTCTCCCAACATGTTTTAGGTTTTGCTGTGACTGCTGTTTGCATCAATAGAAGCAGAATCTGTTTTCTTGCTAGCTAATCAACATACAACCGCAGGTAACATTACTAGGCTCCTTGTAAAGATCACCAGTAACATATATCTGCTTGTAAAATTATACCTACTTACAGTAGGTATTAAGTATTTTAGTCTTTGAAAGCAAATCTCCATTTACTATGCTGTGGTTCACATGGTAGAGCTAACTCGGAGAAAGCAGGCTGGATTCTAACTAATTTAGGTTTTTTTCCTTAGAAGACTGCAATCAAAATTAAACACCTACAATTTAATAATCAAACACAAGATAAATATAAGCTAAATATCTTGTAGCTACATTGGAGTGCCAGTTACATACATAGGACATTTCTAAATAATTTTTTGTGGTGGTACCAGGTTTCTTAAGTTTGAAAATGGTCCTAGCTTAGCATGATTTAGCTTAATGAAGTTCAGCCAAGGCTTCATTGCCTTGAATAGCTGAGCAATAATACTAACAACAAAAAAGAAAGCATCAGATTTATGACAGCTTTGTTTTCTTTGATATCTTCTTAAGTGATGTGTTTATGCAAGACAAATAAGTAAGCTATACCTCCATGAGGCCTGCTAGAAAAAACTCCAGATTTCTTCTGGAGATGGAGTATCTCTTTTCTCTTCAAGTATGTGTTGATGGATTAAGGGAGAATGCAGGCAGGCCCCAACTGTCAACTGCCTGTAAGTAGAGCTTGACTGAAGATTGAGCATTTGTCAGTGCTGAAAGGGAAAACTGGATTGTACACATATATGAGCTGTCCTTTAACACTTCAGACACTTACCACTTATTCAGGGCACGTTTTCTGAATGCATTACTGCTTTTTCCTTCAACCCACAGAGTATTGACTCTAAGCCTGTGAATATTCTATTATATGTAAAAAGGAAACAACTGATAAGGAACATCTGTGTCAATGGTAGCAGTGACAGTGAATCACAGAAATACTGAGGATTTTATTATATAGTGAGAATTCATTTTGGCAGCCTGTCTCATCTCTGCTGCTGTAAATCAGAAGGCAGATGATTAATGTCCACTGAAACAAGCCCAACACTGTATCCTTTCTGTATCTTTCAGTGTCCCATGTGCCTTTTATTCTTCTGAAAAATTGTGGAAATATTATTTTCTGCATTTTGCAGATGAGGAATTGATAAACCCAGTCCTTGATACATCTGAGTTCTAAACCAAGAATTTACATGCGATTTTTGAGGTAGTTACATTTTTATTGTAAGATCACTCCACTGTTAAAGGAGTCATGTCATATTTATAGTAATGATAATTGTAGTCAATTATCAGAGTCATAATCACCCTCTGGATGTGTCTTTCTCTGTTGCCTATATGAGGGAAATGTGTTTACCATCCTCAGTCAAGTGTTCAATGGTAGGTGAAGTGAATATGGGTCATATGGTTCATTTCCAAAATCATCCTATACATGCATGGCAGAGAAGAAATCCCACAATGTGAATTAATTTTTTAATGAGAAATCCTTTCTTTGACTGTGTTAATTCAGCAGGTTACACATTCCATTGCAGTCCATATCAGTACTAACTGTCAATTAATTTTATGTGACAACTGTGTTTTGATAATTTCTGGTTTTCTGTAATTGGAGGATGGGCTGAGTCAGGTCAACAGTAATCATCTTTCAAAAATGAGCTTTCTGATGAATACTGGCAGCTGTATTCAGGGGACGAAAGAATACATGAACAAAAGCCCAGAACTTTTGGTTTTTTCCGAAAGAATATTTCTTCAGATACATGATTGAAGTAAAGGATAAGGACATGTTGGAATAATTTTTTTCTTCTGTTTATCTAAACTAAATAGTGGTATTGGATGAGTGAGAAAATGTTTGCAGGTATACAGATTCAGGTCTGTAGAAAAAAGAAAATTCTGCCTAAGTGAATCCAGTTTGTATATGTTTATGAAGAAATTATGCTATAGGTTTTATGGGAATGGATTTCCAGTAGGTCTCTGACATGACTGGGCCCTCAAGGGAAATGCTATGATCTTGGGCTTTTACATAATCTCAGAATTTAGGAGAAGTAGAGAGGGAGGTGCTGAGCTCTTCCCCCCTCCTAGTGCCAGGACCCGTGGGAAATGGCTCAAAGTTGCGCCCATCAAGGGGGATTTGGACTTGATTATGAGGAAACATTTCTTGACCCAGAGGGTGGCCAAAACCTGGAATAGGCTTCCTGGAGAGGTGGTTGCTGCCTCCCCTGCCTATGCCCAGCCCATGTCAGTCCTGAAGAGGCATTTGGACAGTGCCCTAAAAGCCATGCTTTAACTTTGATCAGCCTTGAAATGGTCAGGCAATGGGACTGGATGATCATTGTAGGTCTCTTCCAGCTATTCTGTTCTGTTCTGTTCTGTTCTATCCTTACTGGTTGTATGGATCTTATTTAGCATAGGTAGAAGTAGTCACCTCCTTTGATCTTCCCTTTAATGTAAGTCAATTTTTGTGACTTCTGATACACATTCTTTGTTTGCTGCTTTGTTTGCTGGTTGGCACAAAACCAAATACTGCAAAATTGGAACTCACAATATTAAAGAAACTCTTCTAACATTTACTCTTCTAGGTTTGGGACTTACAGCCTACATTGGTTATTATTTCTGTCTCAACATTCATGTGCCTCAGTTAAGGAATAAAAGGCTCTTATCACCTGCCTTTTAAATATATCTTTTAAGCTCTGCATTTGGTTGACTTCAGCTAAGCAGATTAGTGGGGAAAAAAAAAACTTCAGACTAATTAAATACCTGAGCAAACACGTGTTTGGAGCAATTAATTACAACAAAAGGAGCTCTAGTATTATGCACTCCACTGTATGTAACGTTTAGATATATATTAATGAGATACAAAGAAATAATACTTTTTTTTTTTAAAATTATCCTGTGATATTCACCTAAAATATATGACTTACAGTTATGTGACACCTGATTTGTTGTACAATACTGTTTTCAAACTAGCTTAACATATCAAACATTACAGCACTTTCTGTTTTGGTCTGAAAGGCTAAGCATTTTTCAATTTTAATCTCTCTCAACCTGCTGAACAGCAGGTGATCAACTCGAAAAATGACAATAACTTCAGAATATCTCACACAATTATAGAAATGGCCTGGTTTCATTCACCAGCAAAATCGTATTTAATTTTGTTGCTACAGAATTATTTAATGAATTTTTTTTTCTGGAAAGTATAGAAGATACTTGCTTTGATACTCGAGTAGGATTATCTACACAAACTTCTTCTGACCTGAATGGAATAGTATGGTCTTGAAGACATTTCGTGTCCAAAAGTAGTTCTGGAAGAAGAATCCTTTTGCAGGACTGGAGTTTATTAAATAGTTTTCCCATTTGTAGGAAATCCATACTGTATAATAAGCTAGTAGCATTTAATCAGAAGAATCAAAAAATGAAATTTTGATGCTTTTGTATTACACTTATATTTAACCAAGATTGGAGCTAGTCTCACAAAGCAGCTACACGCTGATGACAATTCCTTTTATTAAATATTTTAATTTCATTTTATTAGATGTCACCCCTCTGTACATTTTTATAGTTTGATTGCCCTTCATTCTAATTGTCTGAATAGCATAAATGTCTTGAATAGCATTAGAGAGAATATGAAGTCTTACACAAAGCAAATTTTCAGAATAGTGCTTACGGCTTGACATGAGAGTTCTTCTGGTTGTGCAGCCTGCTTCAACTAAACTCAGATACAGTTAAGTGTTGCAAATTGATGGTATTATGAAGGCCCTGAAATGGTTCAGAATGTAGACATGTAAAAAATGCTTTTCCAATTACATTGCTCATCTGATTACATTTGCATGTTTAGGAAAATGCTCTTCCATCATTACTGTCAGTGACACTTTTAATGCTATCACACCCTAATATTGCCTTATGTACTATTATGCCACAGGTGTCACTGCTGAGGTAGAGAAGAAACACTCAATATAAAGCTGGAGGCAAAGTTGAATATAATTTACAAAATACATTACAATGTTTAAAGATATGAATTTACCCAGGTGAACTATTTAGTGCCTGTGTTTGTGCAAATTTGTGTAAGATTTTAAGTGGAAAAATTTGTCCTTGGTATTTTCCCTTTTCTCTTTCCATCATTGGTCCCTCAGCTTCTCTAGCAACTTGTATTGCCAAGTTCATTGGAAGCATCCTGTTTAAAAAGTAGAGTTGTATTTTTTCTCACAGTTGTATATGTAGTATTCACATAGTAATTGCTTTTCACATGAAGTTTTTACAGACCATCTAATGCACATCAATGACTAAATAACTGTGAAATGTAGTATTTTCAAAACTATGGTTTGGGGTTTTTTTAAAATGAGGATTGTTTCTGAAAGAAATCACTACACAAAGTTTTGTGTGAACAGTCATAGCCCTGAAATACCTTCTTGGCTTTACTTTCTTTTTGCTTTACTGCAACTTGGAGAGAAATTATATGGTTGGGTAAAAAAAATCATAACTAAATGCTAATGATGGAAAAGTGGATAACAGTAGTTAAGTACTGAACTTTTGGAAAGGAGAAGAGGCTGAAGATGCTGATACAAAGTGGGAACTTATTCTTCACCTTCTCCATATACATCTTGCACCTAGCACTCTTGAATCCCAATTTCTTGGTGTAGGCACAGTTAGGAGTTTTCTGTCCTAAAAGGGTTTGTTACAAAGGCTGATGTTAGTGGGGCAGAGTATAAATCAGGAAAAATCTCCATGTCCCAGAGTTTCAGTTGATGAAAGTTCCTTTGACTGCCCAGGACATCTAGAAACACTCAACAGCATCTATACAGTTTACCAGTGTTGACTGCACATGTTGCTATACAGAATTCCTTTGACTTAATTAAAAATGCTGTGTTTCAAACCACAGTCACAGTTCCTTTTCTGAAGGGCTACAAAGGTCATTGCAAGAATATGCAGGAAAAAAACACTTATGAGAAGTGTGGTGAATCTCTGCCTGCAGTAGACTGAAGGTCTGCAGGGAGATGGTCTCATCTGAATGTACTTTACAATACCAAGCAGGTGCCAGTGTTAAGTGGCATTCCTCTGTGGATGAGCAACTTTTGCAGTCCTGGGAAGGGTTAAGTACTCTGAGCTGACAGAGCAGCTCTAATGAAACAATGATGTATAAATAAACCATAACACTTACATGGCAGGTGAAAAATGGATGGAGTACTTAAAAGAAGGCTCTTGGGAACTCAGTGTGGTGTGCAAGGTTAGAATATATATACTGACTATGTATGTTGTATTTAGCGTAACAAGTGAGACTCCCAAGGACCATCAGAAATCAAGTGATATTTTAGTGTAATGCATAATGCTGTTGTTTAATGCTTCCTATGCTCACTATTAGCCTGATACTAAATTTGTGAATATTCGAGGCTTTCTGACTATTGAGATATCTCTTTTGTCTGTAAGTGTATTCTTGCCATATCATACATACCTATCTGTGAAAACGTGATTTCTGTAACAACTCTTAGTAGTGTTCACTGTGCAGTTTGGTTGAAGATTGTACATTTTGCAATAACAGTTCCTTTACATGGTGGACAAACACCTCAGTCATTTTTCAATCCAGAGCTGCATTTGCATGTGACTTGCTTCAATACCAAGTGGCAAAAAGTCACTTCTGAAAAATCTCAGTTGTCCAAAGCCCTATCAGAATTTTGTCTTCATCATCTCCAGCTCCATAGGTGGGTCTGCATATGATCCCCAAGGAATGTAACAAACATCCACAGAGTTGTTATGAAAACAATGGCAGTGGAAAGGTTCTTGGTATTTTTACCCCACCAGTCTCTCACTTATGGCACCCAGTGCTTGAAGGCGTGGCAGTCCTAGCTTAGTATCAGTGTAATAAATTAGGGAATACACTTGCATTTCATTAACAAGTCAGTTTCCACAAAAGAAAATATCTGGAAACTTATTTTGTTGTTGTTTGATATAAGAGATTAATCACAATGAAATAAAATATAATTAAAGCCTTTCATGTGACATTCTGGACACCAAAATAATATAACCTATGTACAGTCCAGGATACTTTTCTTAATTTTTACATTCACTAGCATCTTTTAAAATTATTTGTAATTAGGTTTGTCCATGCTTTTCGTTCAGACAAACTACGAACATAATATTTAAGTGCTGAATATAGTATTTGTAATAATCTAAAGTAGAAAAAATATTATCAAAAGCCAGTGATCTGTAACACCATTGCTAGCAGAAAATTACTGGCAGTTCTGACTGAAAGAAGGAAAAAAACAGTCAGTATTTCAGACTGTTGCAATTATAAAATCAATCTGTTTCTGTAGCACTAGGTGATCAGCTTGGAGTTATCAGTGTTAGGAAAGCTATGCTGCAGCTGGAGACAGACTCTTTGATCCCAGAGCCAGTGCTTTGAATACAGCCACACCCCGTCTTGCTACCAGCATGAGCCAGGTCTTATATCCAAATAGCAGTACAGCCAACCATCTTTGCTAAAATATTTCTGTGAATTTACACATTCAAACCCACCAAAATATGGTTTTACAATCACATCAGTTCCCAGGAAAAAAGCACATCTGAAAAATATATGTATTTCTTACCAATAAGGATAGATTCTTTTCTCTGCCACGTCTCCAGACTGATGGTGCAAGACATTGTCAGGGTAGTATACTTCTGAGGGAAGCAACTTGATTTTTAAACACGCAGAAAGCCTCTTAAAATCAGGGTCAGGTCTGCAACCTTGAAAATCAAGAGAATTTATGAGATTAAATACAGACTTGTGTCCATACATTTTTGTATATTTTGGCCTGAGTTATAAATATTCTCTTAATCATTAATTCATTACAAATATTAAACATATTATATGCTAATAAACTCCTTGGGAATACTTCTTTTTCCAAAAGAGTTAAAAACCTGATTCTTTACTCTAATATGGTCTGCTATTAGAAGAAAAGTACCTTCTTTTACTCTCATTACTTTTCAATACATCTGATGAGAACATAGGAGATTTATATAGGCTTATTTAGCAGCCGTCTCATATTTACTTAGCCTGTGAGGTATAAATCGAATTTAGTATTTTTTCTGGAAAAAAAGTATGTGTTGATGATTAGACAATGGCAAAGGTGTTTCTGCTCTGTCAGAAATGGTTTTCATTGTTTAATACTTTTTGGATTGTTTAATGTCTTTTTTGTGCATTATACTGTGGCTGATTTAGCACTAAGGACTTTTTAGTTTTTAATTTTGTAGCAGGAGATGCTAGGGGAAGCAAAACATTAATATAATAACTATTCTCAATATCAGGGTCATATCTTACTTTGATTAGAAATTTGAAAGATGATTTAGGAAACTGAATTACTAAAAACATAAATTGCCTGTTCATATTGAACCCAGAAGCAGTCTGCTGAGTAGATTCTCAGGTGGAAGAAGGTGAATCTGTGAAGAACAGACTTTCATAGGGTGCCTGAGAAGAGGTCACTGTGGTGGGTATATTCTGTGCCAGTGTTACTAACTACTAAAAAAATCCTGGAAACATATCTAATTTCACCAACTTTATGCTCCCTTCTGAACTGAGGTCTAATTTTAGTCTAATGTGCAGATTTCATAATTTCAGAGTTTTGGTTTCAGTTAATGGATGACATGTAGGATCTCCACTGGGATACTTACACAGAGCTTTGCAGAGAAAGAACCTCAGTGGAAGGAGTTTAGAACAGTAGTAAGAATACATTGCTGGTGCAGGAAATTAATGAGTGTGGTCTCATGCAGGAGCTGAGAAAAAGCTGATATATGACGGCTCACACCATTTTAAAACATCTGTTAGTGATGTCAGTCATACAAAATGTGTACAGGACAAGAATCAAATGTGCAGGAAAACTGAATGAGGAGAAATTCTGGAAAGGTAATACAGTGTCAAATTTTAGAGTTAAATAAAAAGTTGCATGGCCAACTCTCTGCTTCTGCAAATGTATACAAAATCTATGCATATCTCTATATCAACATGAGGAGTGTAAGATTAAAAAAGGTCACTTGAAATTCTTGGCAAAAAGAAGGATCTTGACATAGTAGCCATTACTGAAGAACATTGGAATGACAAAAATCAATAGGAAAGTGTAATACCTGCTATAAACTGAACAGGAAGAACAGATTAGGTCATAGAGCTGGGGGAGCTCTATTAGGGCTATACTGCTGAGCCTTCTGATCAGGAAACGGATATTGAGTCCAAAATGTTAAAGAAGATAAAAGAATTCTCTAAGCCTAACGAGGTAGTAATAATGGGCGAATTCCACTGCTTTCATCTGGTCAAATGTCACATTGGGTTAGAGCATAAGGGGAGCAATTTTTCTTCACTCTCAGTGATTGCCTTCTGAAACATTTATTTCTAGAGTATGCAAATGGCAATTCTTGACTTAAATGACATAGCAGAATACAGGTGAGAAGCTCCTAACTCCTGTGTCAGAATGCACCTTTTTGGATTAAAGTCATGGCTAATGTAAAACTTAAATTCAATGTTGAAGAGCCAATAGCTAGTTTGTAGAACCAGTATTAGGCTGGAGGATGTAAAAACTCTTTAGAAAAAAGATATAAAAGTAAGGAAATTAAATTCTGAGAATCGAGGGAATCTAGTTGAGGTGTCCTGTAGAAGAATAAGAGATGCAGCAGAAATGCATGAAGTATTTGAATGATGTGACAGGGATCAGGATAAAGATATATGCTTCAGGCCTCAAAACCCCATTCCCAGGGATGTCAATAAATAGTAATTTTGTCTACAGCATATAGGAGCAAATATAGCTGTGTAGCTGTGACATAAGAAGGACTTTGTCAAAGCCATCACCTCACATGCACAAGAAAAAGAACAAGTTTTGTAAAGGAGACAGTCTGTAAGACACTGGCCTAGAAGAAAGCAGCAGTAGAGAATAGAGACATTCCAATGAACTGTGGTTTTCCTGTGTATGTTCGTATAGTATCACAGATGAGGTGCTAGGGACCTAAGAGACTATGACATACTCACAGAATTCACTGTGTCAGAATAAGGGACTGGGAGAAAAGAGGCAAATTTATTGGCAATCAGAAACAACAAAGCCAAATTTTATTCATTCAAAAATTTGTAACAAAAGCAACTTTTCTTTAAATTATGTCCTGTCTCATGAAATGGTGAGAAACTTCAAATATGAGAGGTAGATTCAGGTAAAGTAGTTCAAAAATAAATATGTGATTCATTAATACAATACTTAGTTGCAGTAGAGAGCTAATGCCTTCTCCAAGTGACCCCTGGATATTGGAAACTGTGTTTGGAAAGAAGAATAGTAAAGTTATTAGTGATGAAAGACAAACTTTGCCACAGAACTTCAAAATACTGGGATTGTTGCATTGGAGAAAAGGTGTAGGGGAAACATGCTGATAGGCAAACCATTCTGTTGTGCAACAACATTCTAGAAATACAGGACCAAGCAGAATCAGACATCAGATGGGTATATGTTTAATATTTTTTCCAAATTTCAAATGACTTAACGTATTTTTATTTGGAAAGGGATACTTTTAGGATGTGGGAAGCAATTCCAATATGGCATTTTCTTCACAACATGTGCTGTTACTTCTTCAGGGAGTGATTATGGCCATTGCTCTATGTTCAGCATGTACGGGGAAAACTATTATTACTTTTTTGTGGTTTGGAGGCATGAGTAGTAATTACATTTACCAACAGCCAGCTATCTTGTGGCTCCAAAAATATGGAGAAAATGTTTACATCATTTCCTTTTTGGCCCTGAAAATCCTTTTCACTAAACTCTAGATGAATCTGTGAAAAAGTGGTACCTGTACAGATGCACATTTTGAGTGCATAGTTCCATATTAAATAGAACTTTTAAAATTTGGATCAGGGAAGGAGGGAGGTGTGAGCTACAAGGTTTGATATGTTTCTGATTGCAGCATCTCCTTTGATAGGGATTTGGAAGCTTAGCTTAGGTCGAATGGACTTGAAACCTCACTGGCAGTTCTAAGAGAAACCTTGTTGTCGTGGGTGGTTAGTTACATGTGTCATCACAGTTGAAATGATGTCTCTATTTGGAATAAAATAAAATGGTATCACAGAATCAATCAATTAGGTTGGAAAAGACCTCTGAGATCATGAGTCCAATCTGTGACTAAAGACCACTATGTCAACTAGATCAGGTTCAGTCTTTCCTTAAACACCTCCGGGTATAGTGACACCACCACCTCCCTGGACAGCCCATTCCAATATGAAATCACCCTTTCTTTGAAGAAATTCCTTCTAATGTCCAACCTAAACCTCCCCTGGAGCATCTTGAGACTTCTCTCTTTTCCTGTCAGTGGTTGCTTGGGGGAAGAGGCCAACCCTCACCTGGCTGCAACCTCCTTTCAGGTAGCTGTAGAGAATGACAAGATCTCTCCTGAGGCTCCTTTTCTCCAGGATTAACAAATCCAGCTCCCTCAGCTGCTTCTCACAAGGCTTGTGCTCCAGACCATTCACCAGCCTTGCTGCCCTTCTCTAGACTCGTTACAGTACCTCAATGTCCTTCCGAAACTGACGTATGGAGAAGATGGTATAAAGCTGATCTGTGGGCTGTGAATATGCTTGCAGAGAGCACATTACAACACAAAGAATCGTGTCTCCCCCACCGTGGGGAGGAGATACCAGGAGAACAGAGCCCTGCGGAGAGGGGCGTGCCGGGAGCTGACAGACGGGGAATCACCCCACAGAAAGGCACTCGGAAGGTGCACGGCTGATGTGGCACGATGTGTGTGATGGGTCCTGTGGTGAGAATTACCATGGAAGGAAGTGATGTACTAAGAAAGAGTGTATAAAACCAACTTGCTTCTTTGAATAAAAGGATTTAGCCTTCCTGCCTGGCTGGGTGCGTGTAATTTCAATCACCGACACTGAGGGGCCCAGAACTGGACACAGTACTCAAGGTGTGGGTTCAAGAGTGCTGAGTACATGGGAAGAATCACTTCCCTAGTCCTGCTGGCAACACTGTTCCTGATACATATTAAAAGGTTTTTACTGAAAGACTGAAGACAATCATTTCTTTACAGTGATCCCACTGTAAAATGCCTCTCAAACATTATTTCATTCAGAAAATCTCAAATGGTAACAGATCATGTAGTATTTCTACCCTGAAAAATAAGCCATATGGAAAAATATTAAAAATTTGATCTATTGATTGCCATCATCTTTTACACAATTCTCTTGGTTCATCAGTTCCTTATTATGAGCTCAGGTCGATACAGACACAATAGAGGGCTATACCACATCAGAAAGTTCATGACCATTTCAGCAGTACAAGACAATAGAGGAGAAAGCCTTTGAATTGTGTCTCTTACCTTTTCCTCTGATTTCCCTTGTCTTTGATGATAAAGGATGTGAACATTGCATTCTCCCAAGGCCAGCATGCAGTAATCTTATATGTTTCCTTATGGTTTTTAAGAATGCACATCTGAAGTTGGTGAAGTTGGGTTTTTTTCAGTTTCTTTTTGGGAATCCTAATAGTGGAATGCATGGAATGGAAAATTACACAGTTATTTTAAACAGTGTTGGTGATGTAGGGGAAAAAAATCCACAGTTGTTGACCAGTCATTGCTTTGTAATTGTTAGTTCAAAAGAAAAGTTGGAACTGAATATATCAATATACTCTTAATTAGTGTAGAAATTAAAATTAATAGACATGTGAGTGTTTTTGAGTAAAGAATATAACTGAGAGGGAAATTCACATCTGTACTAATAATGAAAATAGTAAGGACTGCATCTTAAGCAATTTTTTAAAAAGGAGTAGTGGTGATCCTCAAACATATTTCAGGGGTTTTGTAGTTCATTCTGTAAAGAAAAGGGGTCTGGAATTTGAGTCTAACAAAAAAGGTTTTTTAAAAGGTCTTTTAAAAACAATTTAGGTCTGTCTTAAGAGAATAAGAATTTATAGACCCAGAACAGAGAAAAACATGATTTTTGTGGAGCCCTGAGTAGCTGCTAGATTAACATGATCTAATATGGGATTGGTTTTTTTTTATGTTTTCCTTTAACCAAATGGAGCCACTGTTAGGTACATCCTTTAATTTGCCATCTAAAAAACTGCTTATTCACCTGAGCATGCTGTGGATTTCAAGTTCAAATGAGGGTGTTTTCTTGAGTTCAGGTCCCAAATAACCAATTAAATGCATAAGAAAGCTCGTGTAACAAAGTTGTGGAGAAAGGAACTTTCAGTCCTGTTTGATTAAGGGCATGGCTGGAAAGATTCTAAATATGAATTAAAACAAGCAATTATATTTTCTAATTCTGTCATTTGGAAAAAAATTCTGGATGTCTCACTTGAATGTCTACCAAAATTGCCTTTAACCTTCTGAAAGAGAAATAGAGCTAATGATTTGGTATACTGCCAAACAATTAGACCAGTGAACAGACATTGTTCCACCAGCATCTATTATCGGAAGTATCTGGATTTCTAAATGTCAGCTAAATAGGTTCACCCCACAAGCTAAGAGCTGACCTTTTGACACCACCTGTTCAGGGACGGGAATTTTTTAAGCAGGCTATTCTACACAGATAAAGGGTTCACAAAATTTGACCTGGAAAGAATGGTTAAAGGAATTAGTTTTGTTTAGTCTAGAAAAGAGCAGACTGAGGGAGGATGTGATTACAATCTTCCAGTACATAAAAGAATGTTATAAAGATGCTACTGATTGGTTTTCTGTGTCCAGTTGGGGAAAAGACAAGAATAAAGATGTTAAATAGACAGATATTTAGGTTGTGTATCAGGAGAAAAATTTCTAATGATAAAAATAGAGAATAAGGTACTGACTACATAGGAAAATTTTCATCTCATTAACTGGAAAATTTAAAGATTAATTAGACCGACACTTGTCATGAATAGTCGAGGTTGCTAGTGTTGTTCATGGTGTGAGGTGACTAGGTAGATGTATTACACGATTACTTAAAAGGCTTTTCCTCTGTTTCATTTTCTATAGCTGATACATTTGGCAAGACATTCTAGGCTTGTTACATTGGATACGAAAATAATTGCCAAGTGGGTGGCTATTTATTTTGTTTTCATAATTCTGATTATATGATTAAGGTAACAGTGTTACAAGGATGGAAGAATAAAAGGTAATATATTGTTTATTGGCTTTGGGTGCAGAATTATATAAACAAGCAGTGAGTTTGCTATTATGAATATCTTTTTGTCTGTTACTTGACACTTTTGGTATCATACATTGTTTTCTGGCTGAAGGAATCTGAAAATTGTGATGAATAAACATCCCATGTAGATATCCACAGGGCTGAAGCATGGCATACCTACTGAAAAGAACAGAAAAAACATCAAAATTATTTAATCTTTCCAAAATGTTCGTTATTAAGCTATTAAGACAGCATTTTGCAGTATGATCTATCGCAAGCTCAATACTAACAGTGCAAAAACAAACAGGAGAACATAGTTTATGTGCAGGCCTTTAGTACTTATTGCAGGTTAATATGAAAGGGTGTGAAGGTTTTAATAGTCATTCTGTGTTGGTACCAGTTGTCTGTTGGTTGTTGAAAATGTAACATGCTTGCAGCTCAGTTTCTTATGTTTGGTGATGACTGTAAGAGCTTAAAGATATGCTAGACATGTGCAGTCTTAGTGAAGCCTTTATTTAGCTGCATAAATAAAAAGTAGTGTCAAACATCAGAGCTTTCACTTTACACATTAAGCAAACTACTTGTGTTGTAACTCCTTGTATTTTCAGAGAGTCTGTGAAAGAACATGATAATGTTTATCTCTTTTTTTCCACTTGAGTTTAGGAACTGATTGTATTTTATATTACATACATGTTTTGTTTTGTTTTGTTTTCCTAGGTACTGCACAATGGACTTGTGATGGAAATGAATCATCCAACAGCTGGGAGGATAGCTGTTCCAGGTTAGATGTTTAATCCTTTTTGCTAAATTAAATGCTGCATGACATCCTGAGTAGTTCCGGAACTCAGCTGAGGACATGACGCATCTTCACATTTCACTCGAATAAAAGTTTAACTAGGCTGACATTTGTGCTCATAGTGATTCCAGTAGCAGAAAAAGGGGTTAAAACGTGTCAGAATAGCTTCTGGTTCCCATCGGTCAGTTGTCATAAAACATGAACATGGATTTGATAATATTTGCAAACTCCCACTGCTAGAAATGTTACTGCTAAATCATCTACACAGATATGTAAATCTGTTTCTGATTAAATTCGATTTTGCAAGTTACCCAGGTCTCTTTTATGGGCATTTCTGTTTTAAAAATAAAAAAAACCCCACCCAAACAAACAAACAAACAAAAAAAGAAGACAAAAGAGGAGGGAAATTTGTACTGAAGACTTAATGAAGCTCTGCAATGATGAAGTCTTAAATAGCTATTTTGTACTTCCAAAGAACACAGAAGTATATACAGAAGTAATAAACTAGTCTCTCCTGTTTAAAGCTCCAAATGGATCAGGAGCTGATGTAGCTTTCCTTCCATCAGAGTTAGTTATGTAATGGGGTTAGGTTCAACCAGAGCCATTATGAACATACAGATCCTTGCAGTTGTCTTGGTTTTGGTAATTGATCCTTATCTGATAATGTATTAGCAATTGGGTCAATTTTTCTACATTTATCTGCTTTTCTCTCTCCCAGACCACATTGAGAATTGTTTCCTCCTTCATTCCAAGCACTAAGTCATGTCTATTTTTATAAGAACTTCTCCTTACATTGTGATTTTCTTTGCCGATTCCACCTTCTGGCACAGCATCCAGTTGTCATCAATTTCAGTTGCCTCGAGCACATGTAGTGTTAAGAAGAATTTGATCCATCAAATTTTCTTAATTTGCACATCCTGAAATCACACTAGGATGCAGGAAGAATTATTTGAAAGAAACCAATCCCATATTAGATCATGTTTTCTATGTGAATAGAGGGAGTGTTTGTGTGTGTGTATGTGTATGCTCCATATTTGCTCTTTATCACAGTTTACATTCCACATTTGGTCTCACTAGACTTGGATATTTGGTTGACTGTATTAAAAAATGCATCTCTAATTTAGATGCATATATCTGGAAATAGCAATTCTTTTTTTTTTTTTTTTAATTTTCTTACAAAAAAGTAATCCTGTTTTATTTAGCCAAAATGAAAAGACAAATAAAAAGTTTTGACTTAATTCTTTTTTAAGAAGTAGAAGTAAAAGCCTTACAGATGGTAGAGGAAGTGTGTAAGGTTTTCATGTTGCATACAATTTATAATCTATCTTAGAGAAAGCATATACTCCTTAAGGGGATAGCTTAAACTGCAAGAAGAGGAAAGAGATGAAAGGAATGTTCTAATGTCTGTCAGCAGCGATAGAATGTATTGGCAAGAGAGTGAGTTTTTACATAGGTAAGCCATAGTACTTCCCAAATCCTTAGTTATTTTTTATTTTATTAAACTAGTGACATTGCACTAAACTAAAATAAATCATCTTAGTCTCTAATGGTTTGCCATTTAGATGGACTTCTATGAAGAGTTTCTTGTATTGAAACAGATGGCTAAAATGATTATTGGATATTTGAGCAGGAAAAGTAGAATTCCTTCCTTTCCTGGCATGGGAGGATAAGGAGGGGAGAGACAGGAGAGGAAAGGGGGAAGAACACTCATTCAGTGTGAGCAGAATGGACCTATTGATATCACTGGAAAGACAGAGTGCATTACTCTGTCCCAAAACTAAGGTGGATTTGGCCACTGTTGATGATAGGTAATAGAAGTACGCTGGATTTGTCCTGCTCAATGATATATCTGAAGAGTAGAGGGAAGAGTGTGAAAAGAAAGCCTACAGTAGACAACATCTTCTCAATGACAGTTAAAAATAGAAGTTTTTTTTGTTTTGTTTTTTTTTTTTCAATGTGGTTATATTTTAATATCTTGTGTTTGGTAGAGAACAAGTTTAGTAAGCTCTCAGTTTCTGTCTCAGGATTGCTTATTAAGGAAAATTAGGTTATTAATGTGAATGTTGAAACTGAATAGACTAAAAATGTTTTTTTTTAAAGAGACTGGGGAGACTCTGATCCCAAAATAAAGACAGGTTGCTGTTATTTCTTAACCACATAAGCCAGATTTTAATGTGTCCTTTAGTAATTGATTTGGACATCACACTTGAGGTCTTTACAGAGGTTTGACTTTTGCTGCCAAGTAGAGTTGTGAGTGCAGTGACAGGCACTTATTAAGTGAAGCATGCTGGCAAATTTCAGCTCCAAGTATCACAGGTGGCCTCTGTGTCTAGCATGTTGATTTGCAGTAGTCCTTCTCCAGGCATGTCCCCAGTTTGAGAGTTGGTTCAAATCTGTGTATGAATCCTCCATTGTAGATCTTGCAGCTTGAAATTCTTGAGAGATTTTGCCATTGACATTAGTGTAGGCTACATTTTTAACATTGTACATGGTAATTCATATTCCTCCTTTGCTTAAATATCTTTTGTTATGGTTATTGAATTTGGTTCTCTCCTCACCTAGACAATGTTTCCCCCTTGCCAGTTTTGTGATTCCCAGCCTAAAGTATACTGTGTGCTGGTAAGTGCATTATAGGGTGCTGGTGAAAAGGGAGTGGGAGAAGTACTGCAAAAAACATATTTCTAGTAATTTTTCTTTCCAGAATGTATCTTTATGGTAGGAAAGAAGGAGACCTTGCATTATGATATCTCTTGTTTCCAGTATTCATGAAAAATGTCTGTGCACATATACATTACACTGCTGTTACTGGTATCAAGATATCTCAGATTCAAGAATGGATGTGAAAAAGAGAGTTCATTGCGTCTGACTTAGAGTGATTCTATAAAAGATTGTGAGAACATTCTGAAAAAAATGTGGTTCTGTGGTAGTTTAGTGGTTTCATTGGGATAATGTTTCACCTATGTAATTCTGTGTATTCATGTTATGATGTTATTCTAGAACTGACATATACATACACTTGACATATCGTATATAGAATGTGCAACAATGTGAGAGAGCCCTGCTTGTGTCATTCTTGCCAGAACTGGTTCATCTGATTGTAGGGCTGAACTAATGAATCTCTTCTGTTTCTATACCTGAAGGCAACTTAACCATCTTTAGTTCAGGGCGGTGCTACAAAGATGATCAGGAGCTGGAGCACCACAGCTGGAGAGGTAGAGCCAGGGGAAAAGGCAGCCTTAGGAGGGGCTGTCAGAAGGCCTCCAGCACCTACAGGAAGATTATCAATGTGAAGAGCTGGGCTCTTCACACAGTGCGTGGTGGGAGGATGACAGACGAGAGAGATTCAGCCTGTATATCACAAAAATCTTTTTCATCGTGACAATAGCCAGGCAGTGGAGCAGGTTGCCCAGAGAGATCATGCATACTCTGTTAGAAATTTCCAAGGAACAGCTAGATAAAGCCAGGGGCAACCTGATCTGACCTAAGACATGACTCTGACCTGACCCAAAAAAGAGTGGAGTCCTCCTGAAATCCTTTCCAACTTGGATTATGTTCCTTACTCTGTGATTAACATTAGTATCTCTTCCTCAGCTCTGTTGTGCTTAGCCCTCTCCACAAAGATCTAAAGGAGAAATGGCACAGTTTAATCAAATGGGAAATGTAGAGCACAGAAAGTACTCTTGGGGACAAAAAACCCCATGTTTTATACAGTGCCAGATTGCAGAAGGCACTGGACGGCACAGAGTCACTACAGGTAAGTGAAGGGACAAAATTTTGAGAAGTTTTAGCATCTGGGTTAGTCTTGAACTACTTTGCCAACAAGTAATGAACTTTTACAAAGAGGGGTAGCATGTGGGTTTCTGGAAGCCACTGAGTCTTCTGAGTGCCAATATGGAACGTAATGGAAGTTCCCAAACCATACTCATTACATAGAAAAAAAAAAACTAATGGATGCAATACGGTCTTTCCCAAACCTTTTCAAATCTTTCAAACTTATATGGTTTAGGAAACTCAAATAATAATACTCCCAACTTCTACATTATATAGTGTCTAATGTTGGCTTTTAAAGACTGCTGGGTTTTTTTAAAGTCAAAACAGTGTTCGTAATATTATTTTTTTAATGAAAAAAACATGATGTGTTCAGCTGTCCCAAACAAACTAACTTTTTAAAAATTTATTAACTAGCAAGAAACTTTGTGAACTAAATTTCATTTCTGACCCCTTCTAAGCCTTAGCAAACTCGGGATTTGGATATAAGCCTAGACTTTGGAATCATCTCTGATCAAACAGGAAACAATATAACTGTAGAAATTGTGTAAATCACCTCTTCCAGACAAAACAACTATTCTTAGTTTTGATAATGTTTATGTTGCATGTTCTTCTCATCCCCATTTCCTGAGTTGATAAACACTATGTCTGTCCCTTGGTCCATGATCTGCATCAAGGATGACTATTGCTCAGAAAGGCCAGTTTCATACCTGGCTTCATAATTTCCTTCTGTGCTCTTGAGATAAAGTGTTTGGGGGACTACTCTAAGCTCAGTTAGGAAAAATAGTGCAGGATTCCTCTTTGACATAGATTTCTTGGACTGAATTCAGGCAACTTATGTTAATTAATCAACCCACTCAGGAGAGATGTCCCTTTTTCCGGTCTTCTCCTGTCACTGTGCATTACAAATATACTACTGAAACAGGAAAGAATTTTTTTTCAGAGGTAGGCTTTTCCTGTTGTATGATTCATTAAATGGTGTCATGGTTCCATGGAGACTAATTGCTATCAATCTCTTAGAAGAATGGTTTTAAGGAATAAGACAAAGAGGCAAGAAATCCAATAGGACTTCCTTATTGTGCCACAGATTTCTTCCTTAACCTTGGACAAATCACTCTGTGTCTTACCAAATTAATTGTTTGCAGTTTTTCAGATCTTTGTTAATAGCTGAAACCTACTTCGATTCCTCAGGGAAGGAATTTCCTGGGAAATTTGTTATTTTAAATATTTACTTCTATTTGTTATGTATGTATTTATACCTATTTTCTTCACATATGCGGAAGACTAATTATAGTTAAGGAAACAATACTGGTGTGTCTATGTATTTGATCAGTGCATTTCAACATGGCTCTAAGTGATACATGCTATCTTTTTTGACCATTTAATGTAAGTGTAGTAGAGGAAACTTCAGTAGGACTAGATACAAAGCAGAGAAAAGTGACTTCCACGTGGAGGAAGTTTGCAGGAAATTAAGGAAGTCTGTACTCCAATCCATTGTTTCCTGCAGCTAGGAGATCCTTCAGTGTATGAACAACAACAACATAAAAAATCCCAACGATTTTTTCAAGATCCTTTGCTTGAACTTCTGATCCTGTCTGCTTCTCACCAGGTGTTTTTTTCATATGCATGTGTCCATGTCTGTGTGTGTGCATGTATGCTTGTGCATAACCGATGTTGATTGAAAAATTTTAATTTCACTTCACTATTTATGGTACATTGGAGACAAACAGCTTCACCAGCAGTACTGTTACCTCATTTGCCTTTTTTAGTCATCAGGGCTGACTATTTATGTGTTTTAAATTCACAGAGCTGATTTCAATTTTGAGGAGTCCATGACCATTACAGGAACTTACACAAATAATGTATGACAGCTCACCTAGCTATCCTCAAAATACTTTAAAAAAGTTTAATAAATATACAAACAATATATATTCTTACTGATTGCAAAAGCAGAAAAGAGATGGTGGGAATGGCAAGGAATACGTTATTGACTTCAGGATTATGTAGAAAGGCTACTACATCATTTTAATGAATGATCCTTTAATTTGGAATCTTTCAAGATTCCTTTTAAATTAAAACATAAATAAGAAATAATTTTTAATATTTTTGCTCCTCTATCATATATTTCCACAGTATTTCTCTACCACATATTTTAAAATTTGTTATACCTCTCAGAATGGTCTTGGTGCCACAATTAATACTTTTAAAGTTGTTTTTAGAAAGAAGAGGCAGCTGTTTCTTACCTAGTTCTGGGACTTCAGTTGCTGGAGGGAATTAAGAAGTAGTGGAAGTCTCACAATAACTGAGTAGCAGTACTGACTGGGCCCAGTGCTGGTGGTGTCACTCAAGCAATGGCTCTCCAGGACTGCTGTTCAAGGTCTCTGAGCTGGACACTTCTCTTATCAGACCCTAGGTTTCTCTATTGGTCTTTAGGATCTGGCAATCAAAGTTGTTTTTCTTGCATCACATAATTTTTTCCAGGATCTGGCACTGCCATATAGGGAGGAAAAATAAAAATTTTTCAGAGGACAAATGGGAATATTTTACTCCTCTGTACATAATAAGTCAAGTAAAGTTGTGATTGAAGTATTGCTGAATGTTGATTGGTAATTATACTTCTTGTTACAGGAGAATATTTTCTTTATATTTTCCTCCATGTGTCCTAAGCTATACTAGGATTTTCTTTAAGCTGGACATAATTATGATGGAGAGTTAACTCAAGAGTATTACCTTGCTGTCACATGATGGGGGGAAGGAGGGGGAGAAAGCTGAAGTATTGACTGGATAGCCAAATAGACTGAGCTTCCCACCAATGTGATTGTCCTAGAAATCAACTTTGTTTAAAATGATGTAGTTTTTTCTTCTCTTTAAATATGTTTCCCACTTCTTCCTTTATAAATAATAACAACTTAGAAAGTAGTTTCTTAACCCTCAGTAACAAGCACAACCAGGTGTTCACACAGTTCAGGGTGTGCAAGCCTAAAGATACGTCTGCATGCCTCGGGTGTGTTGTAAAACAGCCAAATTACTTCAACATCCATAAATTTTTCATATCTCTTTATGTTCTTTAATAATTATTGGATAAGAAAAGGAATCTACTGTCAGTTAAAAAAAATTTCGTTTCATTAAATGTAAAAATATGTTTTAAACATTTAGACAATTTTACTTAATCCCTAGGACACTGAGTAGACTAATCCTCATTTGTGTTTCCTCCATATTGTCTTGACCCATGCCCTGCTTTCCCATCAACGCTAAGAGTGATTGGACTTGCTGTTTTCTGTGAACCTAGACTGAACAATTTTGTGGTCAGCACTGGCCATTAAGTCATGTGCTTTGCCTTTTTATCACATCGACCATAGAATGTCAGCAATTTAACTCTTTCACATATGTTTGACTGTAGTTTGTCTTTTTCAGAAGTCCTCAAGAGATGGAAAATTCACCACATATCTGCATCTGTCTTTAAAGGCCTGATCAATTTAATTGTTAAAAAACTCATGATCTCAAATTTAATAAACTATTTTTTTTTGTGTCTTTCATAAGGTTTAAGTACTTTTTGTGCCCATGAAAGTACTTAAATGACCGAAATTTCATCTAGAAAACTTTTTGACAAATTATGTAGGGTAAATTGTCCAGATCTTTTCAGGTCCTTTGTGTAAGTACAGTGCAGTTAGGGTTTTGTAACTCTGTCATTTTCATTGCAGTCTGTGTGTACTGTATATATACAGGAAAAACTGCAGTTGGGTAGAGTGTATCACAAACTTCCTGCCTGACTCTGGGCAAGCCTCTTAGCCCATGAAGTTGTATTTCTAATTTCTTCATGTAAAAGATTGAGAAAATAGAATTCACAATTAACTACATTTTTTTCCAAATTATAATTATAATATGTGAAATTCAATGCTATTTTTCCTTGTGGTTTATGAAAAGAATCATTGGGTAGAAATAAGGGGCAAAATAAGGCTTATACAGTTAATTTAGTTGTTCAGTTGATTAAGAGTCAACCATCAGTAGCTAGCATGTACCTGTTGTAGGTTAGTACATTTATCTGTAACTCCTGAAGAGGGAATATTTGAATTATTTTAGTCACCGTGAACTTGAAATTATTTTTGTTCCTCTTTCTTGTACTTACCACTCTTTCTAGTAAAGTCCAGCCCAGAAATAATTGCCGTGTTGCATCAGAATCAAAAACTAGAATGGTGATTTTGACCCAAGTCTTGAATATTCTAAATGATGCCTTAATAATTTGGGCTATCAAAAATAAAGCATTGCTGCCACCTCTTTTGTCCTCTGCCATTTTGCTAACTATTCTAGAGCTCTTTTGTGTTTCTGAGAGAGAAGGAAATTCCCAAGAATTTTTCCCAATGTTTTGTGATTAGACGTTCCTTTTATTTTTTTACAGGACTTTTATTTATCTGCTACTGGTCACCAAATTTGATCCAAATGTTGAAACTTGTTTTGCTAAACATAAACTTATTTTTAGGCAAGTAAAACTAGCTTTTCCATCCTAACACAGTGGGCAAAAGTTTTAAACCAAGACAGAATAGATGTGAACTAGTTTAATCCAGGGTCTGTTGAAACATTAGGCATTGGGTCAAGACCTGATCAGAAAAATCTTCTTGACACAGAGTCTGTTCAGGTACAGAACAGAATTCTCTAAGAAAATACAGAATCCCTGTGTCTTTGGCTCTCTGAAACCATACTGAACATAGAAAATTAAAAAAGGTTACCTATATAAAAAGCAAATAAATGTTCTATTAAATGGAATTGATAACTTAGTGAATTTTAAAATGTAATGTGAGTTCATTGCTTTAAATTAAAGTCATTCAGAGATTGTGCTTTTGGCAGGACGATAAAAAAAATATTTTGATTTGTATGTAAGTGAAGTGTTCCTCGTGGGTTTTGAAATAAATGCAGAGATGAAATGAGGCAGAAGTTCACAGATTAGAACAAGCTTTTTAATATTCTTTGCAGGCTGTTTTTAGAACATCACAAGGAACAGAAAATCAGGCCCATTTGTGAAGAGAGGCAGTACAATTTATAAACATATGGGGCAAACAAAATTTTAAAGCTGATGATGCACAAATACCCAATTCCAGTCATCCAGTTTATACATATTGAAAGCACAACTTCATGCACGCATCTGCTATTTCAAGCCCAGGAACACAGACATACAAGCTTGTACAGACTTATAGCAATTCAATAGTATTCTAAAAAAATCACAAGATTAGTGCTAAAAAATTAAGCTGCATTGCTTTGATTTAGATCCCTATATGAGTGAATCTATGACAAGAACTGTCTTGTGATTTGAAACATTCTAGTTTTCACATTTGTTTATACTTAGGGGTATAGAAAAGATAAAAAAGGGCCATAGATCTTTGTGTTGGTAGTATTTACCTTTGGTACCTTCTTAAAAGGCTAGAATAAGGACTTGTGTTGTAGTTCCTGAGAGGAAATTTTTACTTTCTGACTTCCTCACTACCCGCAAATCAATGTCCCTACTGTATGATGTAGTTGTTTTATCTCAAAACTGAATGAAGAGTTTAATAGCTTACTTTTCTGCTCCTCATTTTTGCTTGGATTTACTGAGAAAATAAACGTCAGAAAATGGTGACCTGTCCTTTTGCTCCTTGTAGATTTGGATACCATGCTCTAGCTTTACTGCCTCTAAAAGTGTTGTGAGAATTCACAGGTAAAGTGTAGCTTTGACTTGGCTGCATGGCAATGTTAGATTGCAAGAGATCACTTTAACGTATCCTTCAAGCACTTGAGGAAAACCAGATAAACTGGGGGAGTAGCTCAGAATTGAAAGGAAAACCCTTAATGTCTTCCACTTAAGCCATTCACCTTCTAAGAGTTATTATTCTGACAGATTTTAAACTTTTCAAAATGTTAGCTAGTGTGGTGATACCTTGGAATCTTCCTTTCAGTTGACTTTAAGAAAGAAAGCAATATCTTGTTTACTACTTTAATATGACTTTCAGATTCTCACTGCTAGAAACCTCACCACTCAAAGCAGCATCACCCACTAACAACGTCCACAAGGCAGTGCTACCATTTCCATGAATTTGCATTTACTTTTTTACATTTTTTAATGTTTGTTGTTTTGGTTTTGGGTTTTTTAATGTAGGACGTTTTCACTCAGTTGCTGTATTTTGAGGCATAGCACATACTTCTCATTTTCAGGTATTTTCATAGATTTGTATTCTTTTTCCTAAGCATACACAGACATGAATCAAAATGCTTCATTGATTGTATTCAGAAGCTATAAATCTAAAGTCTCATCTTACTCTTGGAATGTAATCTTGTACTGGGCACCAGTTACAATAAAATATAATAATATACTTTAATAACATACCTATCCATTACACTTGTATATCACATGTGACTATATTATACTCTTCTACACTTGACAACCCAAGGAAGTTGTTTGTTGTTAAACAGTAGAGAAAGAAGAATTAGGTCATTATGGTGCATTTAATTTATAAGTAGAGGTGATTCAGAAAATTCAGAAATGTGAGTATTTTTTGTTTAGTATATAATTTTTTTTTTAAACAAAATCTTGTATAAAGAAAATTATTGCAATTGAAAACAAAGTTAATCCCTGTTATCATATTGAATTTTTACCTGCTCACCTTTGAACAGGATTTATGTGTAATTTTACTTACCTTTGATATCCAAGAAAAAATAATTTGAAAGGCAGGAAAAAACCAATTGTTTATTTATAAACTAGATTTCAATTATTGGGTACATTCAGGGAACTTCCATGCTCTCATGATTTGTTGTGAATACATTGTTGATGTTAAATGACTTAGTAAATTGTAGATAATTTTTAAATTCAGGATGAATGAATTAAACAAATGTTGTCTTATTTACAGTAAAACCTGTCCTCAGTAAAAGTGCTCTGGTCTTTTTTGAAGACTCTATTCAGAGCTTTGTCATATGATTTTTTAAAATTTACTCTAAGTAGTCAAGTAAAATGTACTGTAAAATATGTAACCTAATAGATGCAAAACAAAATTAAAGCATTCCAATCCATGGTACAATTTGTAATATACTGACTGATGATTACACAGAAATAGTAAAAAGATCTGTCTGTAGAGTCTCTTTAAAAAGCCAAGAGATAAGATTGAAAGCTCAATCATAATTTAGGAAATTTCTGTCTTCTAGTGCTTAATGTCTCGACCAAAAATTTTTTTAGTAGTTCGATTTATTTTTATATTTGAATAGTGTAACCATTACCAGAGCTTCTTCTGCCTCAAGAATGCCATGAAAGCCAGAATGTGATATGGACAATGAAACCTACATTTCTTCAAGGTTTTCTGAAATCTAAATTCAAAAGATCTGACCAAGAACTTCCCTATTTCCTACATTTGATGACAGCAAAGCAAGAAGGGTGGAGCATGACCGATGTTTTAATGAGGCTTCTACCCATCAGGAGCTTGCTGGAATCAGCTCCAAGCGGTCACAACCAGCAGATCCAGCCCTCCACTAGACAGCTAAAGTGGTGAGGCAGTTAAACTTGATGATATCTCTAGGGCCCTTCCAACTCAGCTGTCCCATTTTGTTCTATTCTATTTTTAAAATCTCTTCATTTACATCTTCCTTAGATCTTCTGTCCACCTGTGTGTCTACCCACCTCCCTCAAAACTTATTTTCTAGCAAGAAAGACCTTTTCATTTAATCAATTTAATTCTACCCTTCCCTTCCAGTCTAGCCTTAGTATTATGGATATGTTCCACAGGCCATATTAGATGGGCATCTGACAACAAAACAGCCTTTATGAAGTTTCTGTTGTATGGGTCTCTGATATACACTGGGAATGTCTCCCTGAATTATGGAAGGATCTATTCCAAGCTTTTTCATAGAGACAAAATGCATTATTCTTTCTCACAGTCATAGTGTATCCAAGACCATCAGAGGTTAAGAAACTGGGTTTGTTTGGCAGATGTTTCTTTTTATTCTGCCAATTAAGTCAACAATAGGTATTCATAATCCTGGGGAGGCTTGGAGGTCATAGAAATTACAGGGCAGGCAGAATAGCTCATGCACAAACAGCTGAAAAAGAAAGCAATCTTTTGGGGATTCCCCCCCACCCCTTTTGTTCTGCTTGTCCTAAGGGCTGTCATCAGTCAGTGACATTGTGCATTGGCTTCAACCCTTGGTTCTGGCAGCAGTGTTCAAGGTCCTGAATGGCACAATCTCTGTTTTATTGTTTCAAGGGAGATACTCTTCTACACTCAGCTTTCAGTGCTTTGTATAAGTATTAAAACATTCTTCTCAGCAACTAGTTTAAAATAAGTTGGAACACTTGTTAAGAGAGAATGGGGAGCCACCATGGAATAAAGATAGCAGTTATTGTGAGGCAGCACGTATTGTAGAGCAGTCATCTGTTACTTTACCAGTATAGAGAAACTCATTAGATTCTTATTTTCTGGTCTTCTCAAAAGTTTATCCTTGCTGAGCAAGACATGGAGCTGGCAGAGAGAAGCACTGACCTTAAGAGGTAAAAGGGATTTGGAGAAGTCACCAAAGAGCTAGTTTGTGTGCTTGTGGCTGGGATGTTAAAGGCAATTGAATGATCTCTGAATGATCTCGGGTAATTTAATAGAGTACACTGGACTTCTCAGATGTGGGACACTCTCTGCCTGCCTTATGCAATAAAGAACAGTGTGATACAACAGTCAGTCAGGTGAGACTAACAACAAGAATAAAGCATTACTGAAAGACAAAGCAAGAGCTTTAAAGAGAGAAAAGAAGCAGCCATAAGTCAATGAGCAGTCATGAGAGTTTAAGTCCACTAACAAAGTTGAATTCCCATATAAAAAATCCTTACTCAAGCATAACAGTACTAATATATAGTGAATAAAGCATTGGCTGGGGAGTGCAGTGATGAGAAAAGTATAATAAAACATTTCTACTATCACTTATGGTGAAAAAGAGAAGTGAAGGAGACATAGTTGGTACAAATAATACCTAAAACATTGTAGCAGCTAATAAAAGTATTTGATATACTGTGACCCTAGAAGGAATGTGACTGTGTTTTTAGCTGAACCCAAGAAACAGAGGGGGCAATATATGCCTGCCTCACAGTCACATAATCTGGCATCCACATGTACTTTTGGAGATACAAAAGATTACTTAATGAGAGACAGAAACATATATGGGGCAAATGATTCCAGCATATAGAGATGATGCTGAAAGAAACAGAGAAATTTCTTCAAATGGCCAGGGCAGCTGAACTGTCTAGCAAAAGTATCAAAACAGTGTTATCAGTGCAGAACAGGGACAAACAAAAGGAAATTGGGAAGCAGGATAGAGACAGACTGAATGGGAATGCAAGTGTTGTGTTGCAGGGTATGTACTGAGTGAAACAATACACAAGACAGTAAAAACCCTGTCTGGTTCCCAGCAAAAACATGTAAAAAGCAGAGAGCATAGCAAGAATTTCTGTCCAGCGTGTTGTAGCTCAGGAAATAGAGACAGTGGTAATAGGTATGGAGGATAGAGAGATTACTGTTAAAAGAAAGATGTCTTCTGGTTGTCTTGCATAAGTCCACATAAATCTGCTGCACAGAAGGATGCAGAAAAATGATGTCAGCCTGTTTATTTTCAGAACTCTTCTATCAGATCTTAATCAATTGACTCCAGTTGGATAGTGAAGCTATCAGCAGCCTAATCCTACCAAGCTGGTTAGTGACTAATCTGGAGAATTAGAATTCATGATGCAGGTATTTGAAGCCAAAGACCAAATGCAGCCTGTGCAAAAGTTTGACAATTAAGAGATACACAAGGTATTAATTTCCTGAGCATGGTAGAGGAGAAAGTGTTCTCTCTGTGTGTTCTCCTTTTCAGGAAATGCGAGATCATACTCTAGGGAAGCAGACACACAAAAATGAAGCAGAAGTCAGAAATAAACCTCAATACAGTGAGATGACTAAAATTCAGTATTTCATAAGGGCAGAGTAATAACAAATAGTTGATAACTCTACAAGAAATGACATTATTATGTCTATTGAAACTTCCAGAGAATGATTCAGATGCCTAATTGTTCCTGAGGAAAATTTGGAGTAAACTGAGGATCTTAATTTAGCCAAACCCCAAAACATATTGAATGTATCTATGTCAGCACTAATAGACAATAGATCCTATAAACTATCATCCATTTAACACCTCTGTTTGTCAGGCTAAGACTTTCATCACTCTGTGATTTGAGCCATGTGACAACACTGACTACACCTTTTGGAAGATAATGGCCTGGTGTAAATGCTTTTGACCTGTAACCAACTTCTAAGGTGTTGCAATGTAAATTGAAGCTGGGAAGGATTCCCAGACATGTGGCTTGAAGATGATGACAGAGCTATTAAAAATTAATGATCTGACAAAAGAGACAGTCAATGTCACTATGTAATAAGCAAAATATGAAGTTGAATGTAGACATGTAGAACTTGAGAAAAACTATGTTTTCTCTGTTACTTGACATCTGGAGAGATGTCAGCAAGACCCTGGAAAAGTCAGCGCAATTAGGAAAGCACTCAAAATGAAAGCAGTCCAATGTCTATTAGACATAGTGATTTTTTTCTGGAATTATCCAAGGTCTTTAAAACAATTAGGAGGTACTGCTCCTAAGACTCTATAGGGTAGCTAAAACAAAATAATTTTGTTCTGAAGGAGTTTAGGAGCAGTGCTAATGCACACCAAGCATCCCAGAACATTTATAATAAAATAAATAATAAAATAAAATAAAAAGGAAACAGAGCTGTGGTTTCTGAAATGCAGATCCCTCAATTCACCTTTCAGCACTAGCCCAAAATCTGTTAGAAGGAACTTGGACAAAACTGTGGGTTTGTACTCGGGTTTGTTTCTTTGTAAAACTTTAGCAGTATAATATGAATATAAGGTACTTCCCAAGAAAATCCCTGTATATGGTAGATGCACTCAACAGGACATGCCATCCAGAATACTAGACATGGTTTTAAAAGACAAAAACTGCACCTCCAGTGGTGGGCTTCACACAGCCTCCTGAAGAGCGGGCAGTAGTAAATCAGCTTTTGTACCAACCATGGCAGTCTGAAGGGCCACTTATCACAGGAAGTTTCTCTGTTTAATCTGTGAGAGATGAACTGTACATGTAAAATACTTTTTTTTGAAGGAGACCTAATCGCAATCCTAGAAGACTTGGAGGGTGCATACAGTGTGCCTGAAATATACTTCAGACCTGCTGATATAGATCTGGATGAAATGTCAACCAAGAATGTATGCCCAGATAGGAGCAAAGAAATAGCAATCTGAGGTTCTCAGACTTCTGACTGACCACAGGAAATTGCACAGCTTCATGAAATATCAGCCCTAGTAAAAATCCAAAGAAGAAAACAAAACTAAAAGAATAAAACCAATAGACAAGCTTTCTGCTGCAGCTGCTGTAAGGCTTGTTGGAGGACATGTGAATAAAGACAGTAACAGGAGTTAGGGCATATCTAAAAGCATATTTTGCAAAGTCTGAAGTACCAGAGTGTCTGAAAACTTAAGATGCTTGGCAGCAGACATCAAACTTAGCACAAAATAGGTCACATTAGCCTGGATGCTCAAAGGGCAACAGGAGAGTCAATCTGGCAATGAAGAGCTTGTAAACAAGAACAGTACTGGTGAGTAGTTCTCACTTTGCATTGCTCAGCTTTCACATTCCTGCATCTCTTTCCCTTCCTTCTATCATCTTCCTTTCTAATTTTTACTTTGACACAGTTAAACTAAGTATACAGTGCAAAAAGGAAACAATGGACAATGAAATGATCTAGTAAAAAATCAGTTAAAAAGTCAATGATTTGATACCATCGTGTAGATGAACAGGTCTGGTTCAGCCATCAAAAATCCACTTGCAGCAATAATGGAAACTAAAGGCTGATGTTACTAGCAGATGGAAATCTGAAGATAGTACCCACACAAAATCAAAATACAAATCAAAGTAAATAAGCAATATAAAGGGAAGTAAAAAAAAAAGAAGTTACTGTAATCTTGATGCCAATAGAAGCTCAAAAACTCATTTATTTCAGAAATTGTTACGGTTTGCTTGAAGGAAAAGTAAAATAGAAATACATATGGTCATGGGAATGGCAATAATTGAGTTATACTCTTGATTCATTGAGTTTGAGCAGAACTGTTCTGCAGGCTATTCTGAAGGTGTTCTGGGGTCAAAACTGGTGACTGTACAGCTGTAGCTGCACCAGAACGCAGCACTGGTGTGGTGTAGATGTTCCCACCATTCCATTCCAGTGTACCTGTAAGCTGTTTATATAGTCTTACATAACACTGGGAAAAAAAAAATCTTTACAAACACTTCAGATTTATTTCTGCTTATCCCCTGTACCCTTTGCAACATCAGGATAAAACCCAAAAAGTGAAAAACATTCTTCCCTTTTGATGTCAAATCCTGGGGTTGAGAGAGGAGATGCAGCCTTCCAGGAAGGCGTTTGACCTGGCAGGTTTGTTCTGTTGCTCCTCAGTGCTCTGAGAAAGTGTGTGGTATGTGCTCTACACAGGTTGAGTAAAGTTCTGTGTTCTGGACCTCACTCTGGAGAAAGAAGCATTTCATTAGACAGCTGCCTGGAAACAACTCAATGTGGAAAAGTGAGAAAGCTTGAGAGATTTTAGAGTCTCTGAGTACATAATTTCTTGCTGTTTCACACAGTTACACTTATGCAGAGATAAACGTTCCTGAATTTTCAGGCTACATTTTAACATGCATATGTTTCTTGGAATGACAACTTTACCATGGCTAAAATCCTTCTCCCAGAGAAGAGAAACCATCCTTGCAAACCTTGCTAGAGAGTGGTTTCATCACAGTTGTCTCGGGACTGAAACTCCTTGTTGAACAAAAGCCTTGAAGTGTCATAACTGTTAGTCCACTCTGGATTTAATAGTCGTTTTGGATACCTTTGGATTTGTCATGGAGAACTTTTGCTTCAGATCTGCCTGCCAGTGTGTGGGTTCAGCCCCAGAAGGGAGTCCGCACAGCCCTGTCCTGCACCCAGGGTGATTTCCTCGGCTCTGCAGACCCTTTGCTGCCTTGTCAAATGGCAGGCATTGCAACATCTCACTAACAGCCCCACAGCTGTGCACTGGCGAGCAGAGTGGGCTTCACATCAGACCTCTTGGGAGGCTGTTGGTGCGTATTCCTTTCCTATGAAACTTCACAAGGCTTGTGGGACCTTTTATCTTCATCTGTACTTTATATACGCTGCCTGTGAATTCATACTGTGTTAGATGTTGTATTTGGATATGAATGTTTAACTACATATATAACATATTGTTAGATGTGAAGAACTTGGCATGTGATACACAAAGTATGTGCCGATTAAATTGTATTTAAAATATTCTGAAAATTGGAATAAAAAAAATTTGAACTAGTCAAACAGTCTGCAAGGGAGTGTGGGAAAACTATCATTTGGGACTTGGAAAAATAGACTGGACAAAGCATTAACAGTCAAATTTTTTTAAAAAAGGAGTAACAATTGGAAGTAATTTGCAGTGGTGGGAGAGCAGACCATAAATGATTTCTTAGACCTTTTTTTAAAAACCTTATTATCTTAAATTATTTCTTTGAAAGGTTTTCTCCCTGCTTTAATGTAATGAATTCCATAGCAATGATGATTAAGTATTTAGGGACTTTTACCAGGGATTCTTTAGAAGAGATGATGAATGATTATTGGCTGCAGTTGCTAATTGACACAATAATCCATGCCAAGGGATTCCTCTCTAGTTTTGAAACTATATTCTAAAAAGAAAAGAGAATTGATTTGTTAGATAACACACTGATGTTGAGATTAATTGAAGCATAATGGAGACTTATGCCTCTCAGTTTTTCTTAAGAACGGTATAATTCTTGTCCTTATGTTTTTGTTTCTTGTAATTTGTGATAAAAAAGAAGTGTAATTTTAATATACAACCTATGACAGTAACTTTAAGTTGGAGCTTCAGTATGCCAAAAAAGAGGAAGCTATAGAAATAGTCCTATAGATAGTTTGAATGTGTTAATTTTTCTTAAAAAGGAGAAAATGCACAAACAGAACAGGTTTGCCCAGCTACCTTTTCTATAAAATAACTAATTTTCACCCTGAAGAGGTCAGGCAGATTTATGGAATAAAACAGGGCCTCAGGCCATGTAACATGATTGTGAGCTAGTCAACTACTCATTTGTGCCAAGTAAATTTTGGAAATGATTCTCCTTTGCTGACAGTACCCTCATTACCGATTGTGTAGAGTAATTTATCAGGCATTTCTTAAAATAAACCGTTCATTTATGCTAATAGGACTTGGCAGGGAGGAAAAATTGGCAGGACTTGAAGTTCCTAGTGTTTTTCTTTTTTCAAACAAAAACTGTAAAGTCCTTAGTATTTTGAGCAACCGTTATCACAGCCTTGCATATAGTTTATTAAAGTGACAACTAATTGCATAATAAATTTTCACAATGGGAGAAAATCGTTCCTATGTTAAGTTTACAAAAGCAAATAGTTTGGTAGTATTGTAAAAGCACAGTCATTAGTTTCATACTTGTACATTCCTTATTGGCTAAGCTTCTGTTATTAATGAATCACTTAGCATCTTTTCCATGACTCATCTATTCTCAGTGCAGTACCTCATCTTGAAATATCTCTTTGTTCCTTACCCCTCGTGTATTTTCTGTTCGGTAGTCCCTCCAAGGAGATGTTTTCTTTCTGCTTCATAGTGGGGCTTTGATCCTGCAAGCAGCCACACACATCAGTAACTCCTGACGTGAGTGGTCCCATTGAACCTGTGGGACTGGTCCATAGGTACAATAACAACTCCGACGTGTTTGTAGCACCCAGCTGCAGCCACTGTACAGAGTTTAGCTGCTAACCTTTGCAGCTGAACTAGCTTATATTTAGTTCAATACATTTCACATTCAGTTGTCTTAAAAAAACCAAATATATGAGTTCCTGAAAAAGCCATGCTTCGTAACCCACAAGAAAACATCCAAAGCTCAAAATCAGAAGAAAGCATGCACTGAAACACACAAATAAGGTCTGCAACACTGATAAAATGACAGCTGTAGCAAATTGTGACTCACCAAAAAACAATGCTTTAATCCAATGCCTGCTAAAGTGTAAGGGGAAGTCTTCTGTTAACTTCACTGGTGGTTAGATCTGGTCCTCATTTAATACGAGAAAGCTAGATGCATCTCCAATTGTATATAAATTATGTGATAAGGGTTTTTTTGTGTGTTCAGTTTCTCAGCAAATGGCAAAATCCGTTGCATCGTCAAGTAAAACTAAAAAGTGATGTTGTTTTTGTTACTGCTTTTTAATGAAAGTAAATATGGAAGGGAGTAAATGCAATTAGTACAGAATATACTGTCTTCTTCTAACTACAAATTAAGCACGACACATTGACCCCAAATTTTCATCATGTCTCAGCCTTTAACTGGAGTTGCCAGAAACTCAGACTGTCTTTTCAAAGACAAACAGCTTAGAACAGCCAACAGCACCTGAAACTGAAGATTAAACCCTGGATGTTTTTTAATAATCAGACTTTTATGGAAGCTATGTGATGATACAACTTAGATTATGGCTTTAAATTTGTACTGTCTCATGCTATTGTACTTTCTAGTTTGCAGAACTAAAGGGACCCATATCTAGTAAAATGAAGAAGAAAGGTTCTCTAACATTTTGCAAGTCTTCAGCTTTTTAAACTTAAATTTAAAATGTGAAGCTCATTCCACGAACAATTACTGAACCTGGCCTTTCTTGCTACATGTCTATTACTCACCATCATAACTAGAATGTCCCTGCAAATGTTTCTGCTAATGTTTTCCACTTCTGTCTGCATTCTTTTCATATTGTTTCCTGCCATTAATGCAATAAAAATGTCAGCCACAAATACCAGATTCCTAATGGAAAAGCAAAACAAACTAAAACCACAGCCAGCACCACAGCTGAGATATATTATTTTTCTCTCATATTCCAAATTTTTACTAGGCAAACAATTAATTGAGGTTGCATATACAATATGCATTGTTAATTAAGTTACATACATTTTTCATAAATGGAAATCAGAATTACGGACACTCTCTATAACTGTTACAGAGTGGCTTCATGCATACATTTGGGTTGTCTGATCAGACAAAGATGGTATCTTGTTTAAATGAGAGGACCATAATTGGTACTTTTGGCTTCTCCTGCTCTTGACAAAACACCATAATCTTTAGTTCAAGGTATAATGGGGCAGGCATTCCTTCTTTGATGTCCTGCAGCACAAGGATATTTAATTAATTTATACTTTTAATTTGCTATGAGTTCCTAAAAGGTAGAAGGCTCAGAAGAGAAGATCTAAATATATATTATTAATGCAAGATGGAATGTTCTTGTAATGTGTCAGCTTATTTGTACACTGCACTAAGTGGCCTCTCTGATTTTTTTTTTTTTTT